>VZUA01049803.1:0-16421 GCA_013401035.1 Horornis vulcanius
TTTTTTTTTTTTTTTTTTAATATGATTTGCACTATCTGGTGAGAAGCTGTTGTATGTCCTGGCTTTAACAACAGCAGCAGTCAAGTGGCAGATGCTGGTCTTAAGACACTGCTCCTGGTTTTCACTGTCACAACTAGATGAGAAATATACCTAAATCTGTATAAGACCAGGACAGATATCCACGGGAAGGATCTTGCTGCCATATAAAAAGACAAGGCATTGAAAAATAGAACAAAAGAGAAAACCAAGCTGACTGCTTTAATCCAAAAAATTCTTTCTATTATTCATGGTTTTAAAAACTAAGCATGTAAACTCAAATATTACTCTTAATATGAACATCACAATCCACAGAAATCATTAAACAGTGAGCCATCTTTAGCATATTTGGGGTATTAAAATACTCATCTATTCAACAATCTGCCTCAAGGCTGAAAATCCTATTTACGGGCTATAACATGCTTCTAAAAAGACAAAAAATTGTCACATGTAAAGATTTTTGTGACCATTCCCCCCTGTCTTTTCATACTCCATGGTTTAAAAGGGAATAGATGTATTCAGTGGGTACTGCAAGGTCAACACTCTGTAACTCAAGGATTTTTTTCCCCCTCGTTTCATGCACTGTATTTTGTTTTCTACTATATTAAGCCAAGATCATTAATATTTCAAGACCTGAAGAAAGCTCTCCAAACACAGTGGCTGCTCCTAAAGCACACACAGCCATTTTGCTTCAAAAATCAACTACTCCCGAAGACAGTTCTCTTCATTTTAGTGTGCTCGGAGATTCACCAGATTTCGTAACAGACATAAAAGGGCATTAGAGAACGTGCTGCATTAAACCAGGAGTTCTTTGCCCCCAAGAGCTCCATGGTACCGCCACTTAAAAACTCAAACCTAATCCTGTAAGAGCTGTTCTGAGCATGAAGCGCTGCTGACACACCTACTACAGCTAGGGATGGATTTTTTTTTTGAAGGGTAATGATTTAGTAGGCAAACAAGAAGCCTGTACAGAACTCATTCCCTGGAAGTCTTTATTGCTTGCTCATGACAAATCTTCACGCAGCTGCTTTTCTAGGACGGATTTGCTGGGTGAGACCCAGCATGAATGGGGTTCTTACACAGTTTTCGAAAGATGCCTTTGTAAAAAGATTAGTTCACAAGTGCAATGCAAACTTTGAGTTCAATTTCTTAGCTTTGCCTTAATTAGTTCTTTCTGTTAGGTTTCTTTTTTTTCTTTTTTGAAGGAGAAAAACCTTTTCTCACATTCAGGTCACCCACAAGTGTAACACGGTTACAACCCACTGCACCACATTCAAGGGAAATTCTCAAGCAAAAATATTTTCAGTTCACAGGTTTTCCTCAGAACAAATCACATTAATTTAAATGGACATCAGCTTGAAATAATCATGCTGATGTCTTTGAGTTATAATATTAAAATCTATTTCTCTTAAAGCAAGACAAGTTATGGCAAACATTGCTAGTCATTATTACACGCCTTTTTCCTTCTTTTTTCCAAATATATCAGAGTGATACATGTCAAAACTGCAAAAATTGTTCTGAAGAATTATGGAACTTCAGTCAAATCTAGATGTAAATTTTCCCAAGCTGTTTTTCCAGCTCCGTTTTCACATTAAAATCTGATTTTCAGACTTAAAGTCTCCTCAAAAAAAAAAAAAAAAAAAGAAAAAAAACGGGGGGGGGCTGCAAAGTCTGCTTGCTTGGTCTCTCCAAATGCTGAATTTTCTACTAGAAAATTTCAGACAGCAATTTCAGAATTTAAAAACTCATCTCATAGTGGATGGGGCTCTAATCACATTCTTNCGTGTGTGGGCTGCAAAGTCTGCTTGCTTGGTCTCTCCAAATGCTGAATTTTCTACTAGAAAATTTCAGACAGCAATTTCAGAATTTAAAAACTCATCTCATAGTGGATGGGGCTCTAATCACATTCTTTTTAAACACAGCTACAAAATACATGTATTAGCTTGGTTTTAACTATTTTCAAATAAGCTATGTTGTTAGAGTTTTTTTATTTAGAGGTGGGGGAAATATTTAAGAAAATTATTCTTTCATATTTAGAGTTGTTTAAAAAAAAACCCCAGTACTTGCTCTTAAATTGTTCCTTTATCCCTGTGGAAATTGGCAATAATTCTTTCCATCTGAGTTTGGAAAAGGCTTGACATATCTAATAATCCTTTAAAAAACATTAAAAATTCGGTAACGTTCGCAAAGGGTCGGATAAAGAAATCATCCCAACCTTTTTGCTGACAAGTTCCTAAACCATTAAAAATGCAGTGCATATCTTAAAAACATCTGAGGGAGCTCCAGGCAGAGGCAGTGCCTGGAGGCTGAGCAGGGATGGGGACACCCCTGAGCCTGGCTGGGATCTGAGCAGTGATGGGATGGGGCCAGCCCCGAGCTGAAAACTGCTGGGCAGGAGCTCTGGCAGCAGCCCTGGACACCAGGGACCAAGACCAGGAGAAATCCTGCTTGAATCCTCAGCCTCTGCTGAAGAGAAGGACTAGTAACCAAGAAAATACTGATTTCTGATTAGGACCTAATAAAGTGAATAGGGAAAAAAACAAGCACAGAAACGTGGTTTTGCTTCAGTAAATCTAGTTAAGTCAATAAACTGATATTAGAAGCAAATGTGACAGAGATGTTCTGAAGTGCTTATTCACAAAAGCCCAGTGGGATGCAATCCTGCACAGGCCTGCAGCACTGGCCATGAGATCCCTGTGCCAAAGGCTGAGCTCTCCAAAAAGCCCCACAAGGAAAGGGCCCCCACGCAGGACGGGACCACAACAAACCACACTCCTGCTGCACCCTCCTGCCCAACAGGAACCTCTGTACCCCCAAGAACATTGATTATCAGGCAAGTGAGCAATGCTGCTCAAACCTGGGGACTCAGCCCAGTTGTCAGAAGCTATGCCCTCCAGTTCCCATGCTTTGAAGCAGAAAAATATGTTAGCTACATACTCAAGGAAACTTCAAAATTCCTTGAGAAGCAATTTTGAATCAAATCTCCCTCTGTGCACAACAGAAGAGGGAAAACTACTTTTAAGTCAATGATTATAGGCAACTTTAAAGAAAGACTCCAAAATAGTACTCTTGGTGAAATGAAGGACAAGGCAAATAATTTAGGGAGAGATGCTTCAATGTCACGTTTATACATTTCCGTGAGAAAAGAAATTTGTGTTTAAAGACTTGAAAAAATACTTTGATAGCACATTTGATGTGTTTCATCACTGGTTACTTTTTCTACAGCTCTTCTCTCTGGAAATATTTTGTGCTCACGTTTTAACTGCACCCTTAGGAACAAAAAGTTACTTTTACTTTTCCCCTTGAATGTTGTTCTTAATCTTTAGGAGGATAGATTTTCTCTCTCGCATAGTAACAAAACTACATCTGCCACATAAGAAGGCAGCATCTTCTCAGCTTTCTTTTACTATTATTACCATTTCTGAACAGATTTTTGTGTGTTAATTATAGAACTCAATTGTTTGGATAGTCTCTTTTGATGAGCTTTCTGCCCCGCACCATGAACCCCTCCGTTATTGTACAGCTGTTTTACTTCCAAATGCTCATCAGGGTTTTCTAATTGTCAAGCTGTCCCAGCAACTAGGTCTTTTGACCTAAAAGTCAAAGAAAGGGAGTCACCCTTGTCTCCCAGACATGAATACCCCAGCAGTCCCAGTGGCCCCCCCATACCTACCAGACAATGCCTTTCCAGATCATTGCCACTAGAAGCATAATTGGGTTTTGGGTGAAATGAGAAGATTTAAAATAGGATGAATTAATGAGTTTCTTGTAAAATTAAGTCGTTCTTCTGGTCCAATCTAATTACGCACTGTAATGCCCCTGAGGGTGATAAATAAAGATCCTTAGAAGCCAAGCAGGAGGGGAAAAAAAAAAAAAAAAAAAGCTTTCTCTTGAGCATTTCTTAAAAGTCAAGTTGTAGAATGTGATGTGATGTACCAAATGCTCTTTCCCAATAACGTCAGATTCCTTTGATGTTCACATTGTAAGATCTTTGCCTCCTGTTAATAATGACTGTACTATTGCTACACATGAAAAGGAGCTCCCAATCTTTAACTCGTATCTCTGATGAGAAAACCAGTATTTCTACACACAAAGCATGTATTTTTGATGCATGAGTGACACAAGGAAACACAAACAAAATCCCACTGGGGAAGAGTCTAGACTGTTTGACTGCAGAGCACTTTTACTCCACGATTGGGTAAAAACTCAGGAAGTTCAAAACAGAAATAAAGGGACCTTGGAATATAAATGTAGCATGATTTGAAATCCAGACTCTTGAGTATCCAAGCCACTGGACCTGTACACGCAGATACCCTGGCAGGTTAAGCACTCAGACCTCCTTTGCAAAGCTGCAGCACAAACCAAGTGGAGGAACTTTTCACACACCCAATATAAACAACCATAAAACAAACAAACAAAAAAAAAAACCAACAAAAAGCCCCCAACAAAACAAAACAAACAAACAAAAAAAAAGGGAACAAAAAAACCCCAACAAAACAAAACAAAAAAAAATCTTTGGGTTC
This sequence comes from Horornis vulcanius, assembly GCA_013401035.1. Taxonomy (NCBI): domain Eukaryota; kingdom Metazoa; phylum Chordata; class Aves; order Passeriformes; family Scotocercidae; genus Horornis; species Horornis vulcanius. The sequence goes on from VZUA01049803.1 coordinate 4,560, forward strand.
TTTTTTCCTCAATTTCCCTTTTTTAGCTACAGGTCAGCTGTGGTTTGCTGATTTAAGGGGACTGATGCCATGATGCCAGTCACAGCAGGACTCAAACATCTTCGGCAAACTTGAGAGTACCATGGAGGCATGATGATCACTTTGTTGATAGGCAGCCAGATTTTTATTTGGCTCATAGGAGACTAGAAAGTCAATGGCCCACTTCAGTTTAAGAAGTTAAAAGAAGTGAGGAGCTAGAGCAATCTTTGGTGTGGAAACAAATCACATCACCATCCAAGGTCTCTTATTGAATCCTCATGAGGGAAAGTGATGAGGCACTTACTGCTAACTGCAAGGTGCCCATTGCTACAGCCTGTCAAAGACAGCAGGGGCTGGCAGTGCACTGACATCAGCCACATCCTTCTGCACCATCAGGCACATCCCACCAGGTCCACTTCACTTTAGTTCCTCTGTTCTCAGTCCTCTCCTCTAGCACTTCACTTACACAGACTCCGGCGGACCTGGAGGGCCAGCAGCCAACACTGCCAGTGAAAGCCAAGGCAAAAAGGCATTCAGTACCTCTGCCATGTCCTTGGTCACTAGGTCTCCTCCCCTACTGAGCACTGGGACTGTGGTTTTCCTCAGCCTTCCTTGTTGTGTCTGCAGGAGCAGGTGTCCTTGATGTCCTCCATATCCCACACCAACTCCAGCCAAGCTTTGGCTTTCCTAACACCTCCTCTGCATCCTCAGGCAATGGCTAGACTGCAGAATCCTCCTGGATGCTTCTCTTGTGTGTCTGAGCTGTGCCAAGGGCTCGCTGCCCATCCACCTCAGCCTGCTGCAACACCCTCTTTACTTTCTGCAGCTGCTGTGCATGTGCTTGCAGCAACTTGTCCTTTAAAACCCAACAGTCCATGTGGGCTTCTTCACTGACCTCCTCATAAAATTCCTGAACAAGCCAGAATCTTCTCACCTGAATTCCAGAGCTTTATTTTATTTTAATATACATGAAATCCAGGGAAATAAACCACAAAAAATGAAGTCTCCAGCTCAGCAAAGAGCGCAAGCACAACAGGACAGGACATCTGACATGGCAATCTGTTCAAGAGAGAGCTACAGGCACTAAGAAAACTCCCAGGTGTATGATACAAGAACCAGAATGGCCTATTAATCCCAGCCAATGAGGTGCTGCTCACCTGGGTATCATTTTCTTTGCACAGCCTTCAGAGCCATTGCCAGAGGTTTCTGCCATGCACTTGGGCACTGCACACTGTGGGCACAGACCCACAGCACCGCTGGCAGGGCCACACGGCCAAATCCTCTCTGCAGGGACAGAGTTTGTGGGTGTGGAGTGCCACTCCTAAGCAGCATCAGTTCTCCTGTGTTTTACACAGAGAAATGCTTTGCTTGTCTTCTACAGAAATATTACAGATCAACTTGTACCTCATGCAAAAAAAAAAAATAATTATGCTGATAACACAATCATTTCAAAAGCTGAAATCTGCTTCATCAGATTTCCCTGACCATCCCCTTTTTTTCCCCTTTTCATCATCCCCGTTTTCTAAAGAAACTAGATAGTCAAAATTATAAACCAATAAATTAAATATAAATCTAATTCGTATATAAGTCTAATAGGTACATACATAGAAAAGTCAAAAATGAAAAATTAGCTTNCTGTGGTAGTTGGAGGCAAGAGTTTGGGATAAGCTTTCCATTCCCCACATCGTGTTCACTCCTGATCTTTGACAGCGCCCTGATCTCACATTAGCTCTGTCAACCCTGCCAGCACACAAAGCTTCCAGCCCTGCACCAGAGAAAGGAACAGCTGGAAAATCTCACCAAGGAAAATCAGAACACTTGCTGCATTAGGTTTTTGTCTGACATTAAAATAAAAATAGAAAGCTAAAAATTCAAGGACTAGGTGAAAAAAATTGTGACTGAAAATAACCACCAAAAAAAACCAAACAAAAAACCCTCTCTCAGTGAGAAGTCAGCGCTTTCCACGAGGAGTGGAAATCCCAACCTGCTCTGCTCTCTGCAGGAAGATATTTGCTAGGACTGGCAGTGGCAAGCGAAGCAGCCGACGGCCACCAGCAGGAAGCCTTGGGGACACAGTGCCTGTGCATGGCACAGGGACATGTCCCTGCCTTCCAGGCAGCACTGCTCTAAAAGCACACACAGCTTCACCTTTAAGTGCTTTAACGAAGAGGAATGTGCTGCTGAACTGGGGACTTGGCAGGTTACTGTTTAAACACTTTTAAGAAGTATTTAAACAATAAAGAGATGCCCTNCTTTTATTCTTAAAACTCATTAAGAATTATTCTGAACTTTGCCACATAGCTGATAGATCACAACTGCTAAAAGAGAACTCTTCTTAAAAATATACAAATTTGAAAAATCTCACATTTCTATGTAATAATAATAATAATAATAATAATAATAATAATAATAATAATAATAATAGGATTTTCCCCCTCAAGCCATGAGATAACTCATCACCACTCCCCTGTGCAAGGCATCATTTGGAAGCTCAGTTGGGCTGCAGTTGGGCTTTGTGAGTCTCTTGCAACCCCTTCAAACGGCCCTTCATGGGTGATGTTTTAGTGAGAGACCCAGACTGGTGAAAAATCCATGGTCCAGGTGGAACGACTTGCCCTGCTTTCCCCTGGCTGTCTAAGGAGGTTTGTGTGGGTTGGCTGTGCCAGCTGGGACGCTGCTGAGGAAGGATGGACCCTGCTAGGATAAGGNTCTCTCAGTGAGAAGTCAGCGCTTTCCACGAGGAGTGGAAATCCCAACCTGCTCTGCTCTCTGCAGGAAGATATTTGCTAGGACTGGCAGTGGCAAGCGAAGCAGCCGACGGCCACCAGCAGGAAGCCTTGGGGACACAGTGCCTGTGCATGGCACAGGGACATGTCCCTGCCTTCCAGGCAGCACTGCTCTAAAAGCACACACAGCTTCACCTTTAAGTGCTTTAACGAAGAGGAATGTGCTGCTGAACTGGGGACTTGGCAGGTTACTGTTTAAACACTTTTAAGAAGTATTTAAACAATAAAGAGATGCCCTGGTATGATAAAGCTCCCTCTGCTCGGAAGCAGGGCTGGAGCAGCCGTGTCCTTTTTGGGAGCAGAGCAGCACCACTGCCAGCACACTGACCCAAGAGCTAAGGGCATCTTTAAAACACTGCTGCCTGAGCCAAGGGTTCAGATGTTCTGCTCTGCAGAGTGCTCAGGCTGTCACTCTGCCCTACCACAGACTTCATCTAACTTTGAAAGTTTAATCACCTTTATACAAGCTGTGAGATTTAAGGGATGAGTCAACTAATCAGTTTCAAATAATTACTCAATTAGAAAAACAAGTTGATGGATTCCCTTGAACAGAAGCAGCACAAGGAGAATAACAAAACTGACAGATTTTCAAGCAAACCTAAGATAATAAGGTGGCTTTTTTAAGGAAAAAAAGGAGAAAATCGCAATTTTTGTTCTTTAGCAACTACATTGTACAGGAAAAAAAATCCCTACTGAAGTTTTATGATATACTCCAGTGAAAGCTGATTAATTGGCCTGAATCTCCACATTAACAAGCCCTAATCCTCTTGTCAGGAGACCTGCTTACAAGCTTCTCTCCCCAGTGGTGTAAAAGCACTGATGAGAACAGAGATCTGTATCTCAAAAGCACTGTCCAGCCAGCCTGGGATTATCTCTCATCTCCTAAATCTTAACAGCTCTGTAGAAAGGCAATTAAACCTCCAAAGTTAGATAAGCCTATGACAGAGCACAGTATCAGCTTGAGCCCTTTAAGAAAGGCCCAACACAGAGCTCTAACATTACTGCTTAAAATGTCTATTTGCTCCTAACACAAGCATCAGCTCAGGGTCCTGTACTTGTAATGTTTTATAGAGCATCTAACACGTTATTCCCAATTATTTTAAAAGTGCTTGTATTTTATACAGGCTAATGAGACATTGCAAGTTGGCTGAAACAATTATTACATTAATACCCCTTAACAAATTGTCTGTTGTTAAGAATTTGAGGATTGATCCTGCACTTAAATCCCTTAACGCTGTCTCTTTTGTGCATGTGGAATTTCACTCTGCAGCAGAACCCAGCATAGCTGTAATGTTTTCTGCTACTGTTTGAACTTGTATCATGAGTGTGACGGAGCCACATCATGCCAGCAAACTAAAAACTACAGTGTTTTTCTGGGCTTTTTTAATTTTTGCTTTAACTGTGAGCAGCCTGGAACACAATTAAACCTCCTATCTCCAGAGCTATAGCAAGATGTCTTAATATGGTTTAATCATCACATCCTCTCTAGATGGCTGTACAACATTATATATAAACAACGAAAAAAAAAAACCTATTTTGGTCTCCCCAGAGAATTACTTAACACAAAGGTTTTGGAAGATGCCTAAATATAGACAGTTGTGGTGAGATCCGGGTCTGTGCAAGATAACAACTCTGCACTATTTTTGACTGTTTAACAAAGATGCTGGGAACACAATGACTTCAAAAAACCACTGCTTTGGCTCTCCCCAGCACTGAAGAAAATAGAAGAGGTGCTTACAGAGTCATTTAGTTAGGGAAAAAAACCGAGTTCAACTGCTAACTCCGCACTGCCAAGTCCACCACCAAACCATGTCCCTAGGTGCCACATCTACACATCTTTTAAATACCTTTGCTGCTGAGAGACTCCCATCAACACCACTGTAAAAAACTATCAAACCTCTACTAAGTAGTACATCAATCAAAATAGTGGCATGCAAATCATGATCCATTAAGTACTTCACACTTGATTACCCACACACTTTAGAGAGGGTCATACGTTTATGAGTTGCTTCTCTCTTCTTTGGCCTTTGCTATTTGGAGCACATGAGCACTTTTAGTTCATTACCAATGCAGAATTTAGCACAAAACTCAACTTCAGCAAGAGGAAAGCAGCAGCTCAATGTTTTGTCCTTTTCTCTCTAAATCTGCTCAAGCTGCATGTTTCCCTACTCTACACAGATCCCACCTTTTCAGAAGAGTTGAACTTGAGGGAGATGCATCTCTGTTTAAACATGGCACTCGATACCAAAGAGATTCTGAAAGAGGAAGGGGAAGACTGAAACCACCCAGAATTTCCCCAGATGCCTTTTTCCCCCCCTCAGCTCTCTCCTAGATGTAATAATCAAGGTGAAGTTTCACAGAATGGGTAAGGTTGGAAGGGACCAGTGGAGGTTCTCTACTCCAAGCTCTCTGCTCAGGTAGGGTTCTGTAGAGCACATTACTCAGGATTATGTCCAGACCACTTCAGAGTATCTCCAGGGGATTTGCCCCTCACTGGGCTAACCTACAAACCCCCCAAATATGCCAGGAGCCATCTGGAAGCTATTTGTCCACACTTGTTCTCCCTTACAGCCTGAAGCTTCACAACGAGGTGCAATCTCACACCTACATGGGGAGACCAAGACAGGTGTAATTCCTGGCTCTGCCACAGAGGCTGAGAACAGCTCACCTGACCTGCCTCTGGCATTCATGGACATAACAGTGTGTATCACTGCCTTAGAGAGGAAAAATCATTCATTTCCCTCCCAGCTGGTCTGGCCTCACCTGCTCACTATCTTCCAGCTCATCTCTCTACAGACCATGGGAGAATCCCATGCTATGGATAACCCTCTCACAGAAGTTAATGGCATGAGAGAAGCAGGGAGCAGAGGAAGAGAAAGCAGAGCTGTTCCTCTGGACCCCCTCAATTGAAGAGCGTAACTACACAGGCACCCAGAATGTATGCTCCAATATCCCTGCCTCAGTTTATCCACTTAGCAAGTGGCAATAAGATTCACAATAGATACACCTAAAAGCTGTTGTGAGGTTTAATTAAGCAATAGAGCACTCGGAGATCTCTAGATAACAAGATGCCCATAAAACAAGAGGAGGTGATTATTTCTGATGAAACAAATCATGGCAATAACCTTGCTCAGCAGGGAATACTCAGGGCTGTCTCAACTCTCCTTTTACAGCCTGGATGGAGGAAGCTTGTAGAGATTGTTTACCCGCTCTTTTGCATCTCCAGCTTTGGCAGGACATTCAAGAGGATGCAGCAAAATGCCTGCATGGGCTGCTGTCTCAGAGATGTCAAATACAGCCTGTATTTAAAAATCAAACTGCTGGGAATCTTCTGTCAACAAGCCTTTCAATAGAGAAGAATAATTTAGCAAGAATAGCTGAAATCTCCCACCTTAGGGTGATCTGGTTGGCTGCGAGGAGAAACGCGTTTTGGCAGTTCCCACATTCTTTTGTCAAACTTCTGTTGTCTGGGAAAGAGCAGAGTGCCAGAAGCCCTTGCAGGTGAATACCTTGGCTGTTTCATGCTCATTTGATTCAGAGCAATAGCGTGTTTATCTAGATGTTTGGAAAGTTATTAATGAGATCAGCAAATCTTTTCCATGTATAAATTGTAAATCACCTTCAGCAATGCCATGTAAATTATCAAGTCAAGTGAGAACATGCCTATTTATCTGTGATAGTCTTTTATCACCAATAAATAAAAGCAAGACAGGGAATTACCTCAGGAGAAAATAGCTCTGAAGCAGAGTCTGATAGGTCACCAACAGAAACACCAGCACAGCAGAACCCCTGTCAAGTTGTGTATTCTGAAGGACATGCCAGGAGTGGCACTGCACTAATCCAGAAGGAGAAGGAAAGCAGCTCTCACTGCTGACCCCATTCAGGTGCACTCAGGATGCTTTCCACCACTCTGGTTCATCAGCACTTGCTCTGCAGGGAGCAGATGTCTCCCCCAAGCCTGCACTCAGTGCCTCTTTTCATCCTCGCACATCCCTGCAGAGTGAGGGGAAGGCACTTGATGCACAGAGGCTGGTTTGGAGGATCTGCTGTCACAGCCCCAGCAAGGCTCAGAAAAAGAACAACCAAAGAGAGACCAGTTTCACGAGTGGCTGCTGGGGGTTCTGGGTAAGAAGAGTTACAATCTGAGCTGGACTCAGCTTTTAAATCCTCTACTATCCTGAATTCATAGGATGTATGGTATCTTTAAATCAGAGCTCTGCCTATCCATCATCCAGGTCCAGGCAACCTGGAGATTTACAACACAGCTGCTGCCCCAGGAGTACAGGATTTGGCCCAATTGTGCAATGGGCATATCACCTGGTAAAACTTTAAAGCAGGGGGTTTTATGGAAGCAGACATTTAATGAATGCTTTAAGAACTCTTCAAGGGTCCTGCAGAAAGTCTCCCTTTTTATGAGAAGGTTAATTAAATAAAGTCCTGGGGAAAAGAAGCCAATGTCAGGCATGACCAAAAATAGTTGATAGGTCTCTTCTCTCCCAGCTGTGTCTTTGTCAGGCAGCTCCAGGGAGGCTCTCAGCAGACACACCAGTGAGCAGTAGAAATGATGAATTACAGGAAGATGGCAGGGCCCTCTGACTCGCTCCAGGGGAAGCATCCAGAGCATGAACCCACCTGTACCAGAGCAAAGCCCCAGTGTCTGAAAGCTGACCTGGTGGAGGTGCCTGCTGCTCCTGTGGAGAGCAGAGCTGGAGCTCACACTCTGGGCACTGCAGGAGACACAAACCATGGCATGGTAACAGGGTTCCAACACCAGCTCCAGCATGAGGAATAAGCCCACAGCTGAACCAATTGCTAAAGCAAATGAAGTCTTCTCAGGTGGCTGGGTTAATGTCAGCCAGTGCTGATGAGGGGTTTTCTTCTCTCTCTCCATACAGATCCCAGGATGCCAACCCCATCCCCAGCATAAGCCATTCCCAATGGGGCTTTGCCACATTGCCCCAAGCCTCCTGCAGCCCTGGCCACCAGAGCAGGCACCCAGAGAGGGCACACACAGTCCCCAGGCTGGGGTACAGGTCAGGACACAGCCCAGCCCACAGAGCCTTCACTCCAGCAACGGGATACACAAGAAGGAAAGCTTCCCTTCAAATTCCTGCTGGATGCCATACAGCTGCTAATCAGGAGAAAGTGACAAAACAAACACAGTTTTCCCTCTTAATCTGGAAAAGCATCTGTCTCCAGCAAAACTACTGGCAAATAAACTCAACAATAACATTCCATTTTGGCTCAGAGACCCCCATGGTTGTCATGGTACAGTTATTTATTCAAATATCTGTATGATACACAAATTAGCGCAAGATAATAAAGAAATGAATTGTGGTAACCATGGAGCTATTTAAAAATGGCCAAAAGCACCACTGACTCCAGTCCAGGCCACAAAAATTTACTCCAGCAGAGAAATCTGGTGGCAAGGCTGGAGCTGGCGCGTGACTCACGTCCGGCCCGATCACCTCGCGCTCTTCCTGATACGATAAGCTATCAGCTCAGAGTTCTTATGAGCACTACTTTATCTACTCTCACTAAACCATATCAAGACTTAATTTTGCCTCAACAATTAACAAAATGCTATCACCAACATCCCAGCTGTAGCTAAGATAGCTCAGGAGAGCGAGGTTTTAAAATGCTGTCGAGACAGTGATCTTACAGAAGTCAAACAAATTTGCTTGGGTAGGGAAGACAATCTGTTTTCAGCATATATTTCTCACTTTTCAAGAAATCCCAAAATCACATAGAGTAACCTTCAGCCAAGACAGAAGACCTGAGGCAGAAATGGATTTTTCCCCCCTTTTTCTTTCTGCCTCTGTCAACTACCAGTAGGGTCTTCCTGAAATAGAAAAAAAAGTACCTTGCAAAACTTCATTGTCTTCCTGGTGTTTCTCTGACTGTCAAGTTTCATACAGTGAGGCACCTTACAACTACAGAGGGATAATCCTCTAGAGCAGCCCCAGCATCCACCTATGGCCACCAGAGCCTTTCCCCTGTGCCCACCCCACAGAAGGGTTACTTGCACTCTGCTTTTAACCACCAAAATGAGCTCCCAGAGGATCTGTTAGGTTGCTCCAGTAAGGAGTCCTTCAGGGACCACCATGTGCTTGAATTTGCAAGCACTTTGTCACTCGTTTACCAAAATTTTTATTAGACTATTAAAAAACCATAGGAGAGCCTGTACTTTCAGAAAGTAATGCTCAGCTCTGCATAGTAGTTTTCCATGTTCCTCACTTGTAATTGCTTAGCGCTTTCTCTTGCATGCATTCATTAAGAAATATAAATTTAAATAAACAAACCTCAGATTTTCTAGCAGAACCAAACCATTAAATTTGTACATAATCAAAACTTGAGGCAGTTAAGCAGAACAGGAGGAAATGTGCTGGCTGCAATGAATTAGTTATGGCATGTCTGATGTGCCAAGTTTATTTTCTAGACGTATTTTTCCTATGTGAAGGTGCAGCCAAACAGCAGCCACTAATGGATCAGTAAATCTGCACTGTGCCAGGCAGAGCCCCAAATACATGAGATCAGCAGCTAACTGGGGGAAGAGAGGAGATGGGTTTTTTTGCTATATTTTATTCTTATGCATTTGCTTATGTTTGGTGAATGTGACACTTCGAGCTATTTTTGCAGTTGTACCCAACTCATCATGGGAGATAAGCAATCTTTTATAAGACCCATATGAATCACTTTTACCAACACGAAGTGAATTTTGGTATTGCAAACGCTTAGTGACTTTATTCAGGCATGCACCAAAGAAGCCGAGGCCAGAAGAGACAGGGCAGCTGCTCTGGTATATTAAAAGGTTTCCCAGAAATGCTGTCAAGAAGCAGCCTCAGCATCCAGACACCTCAGAGGTTACCTGAACACTCACAGAGCTGCTGCTGACTCATAACCTAATTGCACTGGAAATTCTGCAACTGGGGAGCACAGGGCTGCCTCAGAGCTCCTCCGCCTTGTTACACACAGAGCCCATGACAAAGAGCATTTGCAATTCAAAGCACTCACAGATTCAGGGTCACAGCTTCCAAGTTAAGAATTCCCCCTAAGTGCAAAGTCTAAAGCACGGATAGCAACAGATTGATTTTTTTTTAGTATTTACCTGAAGAAAGCAAAGATGAAGGCTATCATTAGTTCAGCTTCTTTAGGGGAACTTCCCCATCAGTGTGTGTTAGTGACTCTTAAACAAAATGTTTTGCAGTAAATCACACAGAAACCTGAACTCAGCAAAAGCCAGAGGCAATGGCAGGCGGATATGAATGACAATCAGAAAGGCGTGTCCGGATGCTTGAGGCATGAGCCATGATAAAGTGCTTGTGAAATTTCACCTGCCCGGATTGGGACAAGAGGTTGTGGCCTTCAGGAAAANCTTGATATACTAATTGAGAAAAATTAATAAGAAAGTAAACTGTCTGTTGTATTTCTGAACAGACATCCAAATATTCCAGCCTCCTCAGCAGGGAATAAAACCTAGAGATTGTGGGAATTAGTCTGAATCAGAGCTCACTAAATGGTCATGGCAAGATTGGAAGAAAACAGTGCAAGCCAACAGTTACTGCAAGCACCTCTTAAGTCAGTGGGAAGACTGAATTCTTTTCACATAATAATTCATTTGTACTCATGGGCTTCTCAAATAGATTTAGCAGACCTCTGTTCGTCTTTGAGCTGCTTTCGACTTCGTAGAAAATACACGGAGCTGATAACAATCCTTGCAAATTTCGAGAAAGAAAAGCAGACAGACACATACCTTAGCTGATTAAATGTTGAACATTAACAACATCCATTACCATCACCAGCAGCTCGAGATAACTAACAAAGAGGAACATGAAATCGCATTACTGCATTCAGCAAACCTTCAGAAAATGCTACTTTTCACAGTCAAAAATAGCATACCTTACCAGCCCAGATTTCATCAGCCCATTCTGTCAGCAGTAAAAGCTGTTTTCTAGGCCACGGCACTTTCTGTTAATGCGATCTGATTTGCCATTGCATTTTGAGAAGGCTAAGGTGAATGTGTGATACTGAGAGAGGATGGTCGGTAATCCAGAAATGAAAGCTTGAAACTCCTCATGTAGGGCAAGGTCAAAGAACAGCTGCCCATGAAAGCCCCTGCACAGAGAGGCTTGCACACCACATTCTAACTGGTATTCCCAGCAGCTTTCTACTAAGGGTGTTTTTAAATAAACAGCAACATACATCTCAACAAATGATTTAAAATAGGTGGAGATAATCACTTCTCATATGGCTTAACTACTGCTTGCACTTATAAATATGTCACCTGGATGGTCTTATCTCCCATATTAGTTGATATTTAAGAAGTTCTGATTATTACTCACACTGTTCTGAATGTTGTATCTATTCCTAGCAACTGAGAGAGGAACAAGCCAAAATAAAACACAATGGTATTTCTGAAGCCACAATGTAATAGCCACCTGGGATAAAATCCTGTCTGCGTGTTTCTAAGAACTGTGGTACCATAGAGAAGTACTTATGTAAGAGCTGGTGGAAGTTTTTGATAAAGACAACTACCTCTCCTAAGTTACAAGCAAACGAAACAAAAATTAACAAGCTCCATAAAGCAATTAAAATCCAAAGTGTAAAGTAGATGTAATGACTCAACAGCCTGATCACTGCTCTCATAAAACCACCCTCATAATGCACGGCCTGAGTCTCCTCACCTTGATATCACCATAAAATTAAGCAGCAAATTGAAATTCTCATAATCTATCAGTGGGGTTTCACTGATAGAAGGTTGTAAGGCAGGAGAAGCAGAGCCAAGGGCTGAGCGCTGAGAAGCCTCACAAAAAAACAGATCTGTGCACCACAGGATTTCTGAGATTGGCTCCATCAGGTGTCCCTGTACAAGCCAGAGGGCAGCTATCAGCACTGCAGTCTGCACACAGGGTGCTGCTTTATCAATCCCACCCTCTAAAGACAATGAAGTGGGCACTATCACACACATCCTACAGGCAAAGCATATCCCTCATGGCAGTGAAAAAAAGCCTGGAATGATTCTCCAGTGGGTTTAAAAAAAAATCAAAAACAAAACCAA
>VZUA01049804.1:6083-18242 GCA_013401035.1 Horornis vulcanius
TTTATGCAGCTTATAGAAAAATTTCAGATGTGACCCAGTTATGTCACAACCATTTTCATATTGTGATTCTCTGAAAAGAAACTATATAAAAAAAGCACCTTCTTACTCATCAGATCTACTCCCTGTAGATAGTCAGGATAAGATCTGCTGACTTGGTTACAAAAATAAAGGCACTACTACTTATTAAAATTTCTACTAACCTTGCAAAACTAACATAGCTGAGGAGCCAAGGGAAATAAATTCTTTTGCATTTTCAGTGGAAATAATTATTTTACAGTGCAGTACAGCTCTAAGAGAGCTCATCAAAGATTTTGAGTTGGCTCAAACAAGAGCAAACGCATAGTTTTGCCTGCAGAAACATTTTAACTAACAGATACATACAATAAGACATAAATTTAGCATTTTGTTAGGGATTAAGTAACCATTGCCCATTGAAAGGAATTGTTTCACATGAAAATCAAACATTCTTTAGATAGAAATCAACAGAACTCTGAAGTAGCAATTTTTCATTCAAACTGTCTATTATTCATCTTTCTCCACTTCTCAGGTTTGCCTTCTTGCTTGCAATTTCAACAAGACACTTGGATACAATTCTACAAATCTTAAAACATGGGTCTTTGATTTTTACTTGCTACTGCTAGTTCCTGTTCCAGTTCCTTGGTTTGATTTTTCCATACTGCCAGACTCTGAGCATAGCAAACCAATATGCCAAACCAAAATGCCAACACTATCAAAGCTGTAGTCAGATCTCCATAAAATCTGAGATTGGCTTAAACTTAAACAAACTTACAGCAGGGATAGGGGAACTTTGGGGGAAGAGTAGAAACAATGGACACTTGAAAGATAAACAGGCCCCAAAAGCATCAGAGCAGCAAAGTGTAAACTTAAAAGTCCAGGGGAGAAAAAAAGGATCTTCTCACTATCTTCTTGAAAGTGAGCTGCGCTTACTTTTCATCTTGTTTCTGCATGTGAACAGCTTTCCCTTTTTGTCGTGGTCTAATCCCAGCTGCCAACTGAGCATCATACATTCAGCAGCTTGCTTTACCCCCAACAGGATGGGGAAAGAGAATTGGGAGGGTAAATGTGAGCAAACTCACGGGCTGAGAGCACTCATGGGGTTTCATTGTGATGAAAAGAAAAATAACACAGAGAAATAAAACCCAAGAAAGGCAAATGATGCAAATGGTAGCAATTGCTCACCAGCATCCAACCAGCCAGTGGTCCTGCAGGCAACCTTGCCCCTGGTTCTAGTGCTGAGCATGATGCCATGTGGTGTGGGATGTCCCACAACCAATGTCCAACCCATGGTGCAACCCCAACCTTCGTGCTGCTGGGGCAGTGTGAGGAGCAGAGGAGGCCTTGACTGTAAGTGCTGCTCATCAGTGCTGAATGCATCCCTTTATGTGCACTGTTTCCTGCACAAATCCAAAACCCAGTCCCATACCAGTGAAATTTAACTCTGTCCCAGACAAAACCAACACACTTTTCCATCCAGCAACCTCACAATTACTCAGTTACTTCCATCTCAGATTTCTCCTTCCTTTCTGTCAAACTATTCTCTCACATTTCCCCACTTTCTCTTCTGAACATGTATGGTTGTTCAGAAGAAAAACATCCAGCTCTACCTCACTTCTACAGTTCTTGAATATCTCACTTCATTTTTATCCTCTCAAAATAAAACCTGACTAGTGCAAAAAGCTTGGTGACTTTAATCTTATTTGCAACTAGAGATTTTTTCATAGAACACCTGCCTTGCTATATGTAACTCTGGCTACATTACAAGATCTGAAAGACATTGAAGTAATAAAAGCTGGAGGGACTTTGGCAACCTGGAGAAGTCCCAAACAAGGAAATCATATTATTGCTAGCATTAAGCAACTCAAGCTCTAAAAACCATGCAATTGTTTTAAAAATACCACTCTTTTTACATATTTTTTCTCTAAATTCATCATTCTCAGTTTATGCTTTTAATTTACTTTTTCTTTTTTTTGCAAATGAAACTGAAATATGCATTTTCACAAGATCTGAGAAATACTAGGAATTCAACTCAAAAAAGTGAGAGTTTGAAATAACAAGTGTGTGAGTACTTTAAGTTGCTCCCACTTTGTCCTAGAACAAAATGGAAATGAGATATTAAAAGTGTACAAAAGCCTTGGCAAACATGAATTTCAATTAGATTTGCTTTGCTGTCACAAGAGTACCTGTATATTATCTAAACACAGAGCTATCTAAATCTATATATAAATGTACCAAATATCACAGAGAACCACATTCTTCATTATCCTTTGATAATCCTCTTGAGCTACCTTGAGAGGCACCTCTTCCAGTCAGGACACTTCCAGTCAGGTTTAGTGAACAAACCATAGGGAAAGGTCATGTTCTCTCAAGAAATATTAAGGATGCATATTCTTCATACCAGAACCTCTTAAATATCACATTGTCTGAAAACTATCCTCACTCAGTCATCAAAAATAAAACTAACACTGATACTAATAATACATATAAGTATCTCACCACGTCCTCAATTCCATGGCCTTCTCTCAGAGTCTCAGGCAAAGGCTGCAAATTATGCTCTCCATGGCAAACCTAGCTGACAGTCCATTTCTCAAGAGGAATGCAGCCAGAAAATGAGTGCTGGGAACTGTGTTCCACCATGCTCCCTCTCCCCATTGTGCAACGTGGATCATGCCCCACCTTGAATTAGGACCTTGGTGGGGAATGGATTTTGTACCTCACTGGTGACATCTGCACAGAGCTGCCTCTGGATGAGGCCATTTGAATCTAGGCAATGGGATACAACAATCAAAAGTATTGGGAGGTTAGGAGCATGGCATCCTCCCTACACATCACAGGATGCTTTGTCCTCACCTTAAAACATCCTGCCTTGAAACATCCAGAGAGGAACTCCACCTTCCCAACAGGGAACTTGATGGCCCCACTAGACAGCTCAGGTACCAGTAGAGGACACATCTGAGACCCCTGAAGGACCCCAGAAATTCATCCACACCCCACTGCACAGCCTATGTCTGACTTTTTCAATGGTCAACCTCTCAGAAACCTCCTATATGAGAGAAGTCAGACAGCCACGGTCCCAGCTACCATCTACTCTCTGACACACAGCAGCCACATCCAAACTGCCTACAGGCAATAGCCCTAGGCCAACACTGATTCTCTTCTGCATCTCCTCTTATGTTTCCTTCACTTTGACACGTCTTGGATCGTTCACTCCAAAAGTTTTACACTGAGATTCTGGGGATGCATTTATAGCATAATTTTAACTTTGAATTTTCCAAGTTTCCAAAGCCAACTGTAGTATAAGCAAGGTTTTTTTGGATGTTTTGTACATACAGGGTTTTATTTGAAAGATAGGACAGTGAATAAGGAAAACTCTAATTACCCATGTCATTATAATTCTTGTTTTTGGAAATTTCTATGACACGTTTCAACTAAATTTTAAAAGTTAATAATAAGTGTTTATGATAAACTCTCAATGGAATTAGTAGAAGCCTTAAGAGAATTTATGAGTTCCAGTAGAGGTAGTATGCAGATGACTGAAAGAATTTGGCCAGAATCCTTGCTGTTAAATCCTCCCACTCTCCAGCATAGCATGGCCATCTCCAAACCAGCTCCTGGCAACAGTCCCAAGCTGACTGATGCTAATTCCTCAAACTATCCCAGACAATTGTCTGGCATAGCCTGAAACTATTGCAGAGAATAGGAATTCAACACAGAGACATAGTTCCAGAGCCCAGGATCATAACCTGGCACTGTTTAATTATTATCCCCAGGGATAATTATCTTAATGATGGGAATAAATACAAAACTTCTAGAGTATGTGGTCTATGGTATGTGTCTATAGGGAAAAATCTCAACAACTACCAGTGACCCAGTGCTTACTCTAGATTTTTGCATAAAAAGCAAATATTTTTTCTCCACAAATAAGATATCAAATGCACAACTCATCTTCTTCATCCAAAGATCTAAAACGCTCACCTAGACTCCATAAACATTATGTCTCAACTTACTGATTAAAGTTTTTCTTATTTTCAGATCTTGATAAATGTGATCTAGAACTTCTCATCCAGAGAACTTCAGTAAATACAAGTTCCTAAGTCTTTACCTGTGAGGCAGAATCATGTCTATGACTTCTCAGTCAACAGTGAAAAAACAGAATTTCTCTGAGCAGCCTTTCGTTTCAGATTCAGCTATTCACCAACTGGATTATCAAAGACTTTTGCTTTTTCGTCATCCTTTGGAGGAGTTCTTGGTCAGCATCTGTCCCAGTGTTCTCCTTCTAAAACACTTCTTAAAATGTTCTTTACTGATTCAGTAGCAGTGAAGTCTCAGTAACTTACTATTATGCTAACCAATGTCACCTCAATTTTTATTGTCTTCAGTCTGTTGAGCATTAGGGTTTTCCGTTTTTTTCTCTCAGAGAATTTGCTCTTAGGGAGGGTACCGCCTTCCCAAACTGCCTACTGCGTATTCTCCTGATCAAACCTATTATTTTACTCTAAAATTAAGAAGTTCAGCCTTGTGCAGACCCTTGTTTGTGTAGGAGCCAAACTGTCTGGGCTCTGCAACAAACCTGCTGTCCAAAGTTAGCAGAGACATTAAGAAAGACCCATCTCAAAAACGTTAACACCTACAGCTTCACCCAAATTATTTGTGAAAACATTAGCATTCCTCTCATGACTGAGAATTCTGTATTCCATGAAATGCTGTAACACTGATACAGCAGAAGCCGTGAAAAGCAGTATCATGGCAAATATTGCAAATATTGTCTTACTAGCTGTAATTCATTCCTCAGTGTGAAGAGTCGAACATCCAGGACTTTGATAAACAAGGAAAATGAGTGTACATAACTTTTAAAAACGGAGCTTTTCACATTTTGATGATGAGACAAGTCTTTCCAAGTTAAGCATAATTGGAAATGGCTGGTCATAGCTGATCTGCCTTTGGAGTAATTATTTGCAAGTTATAGCAAAAATAATGACATGGTTTTTGCATAAAAATATGCATTTAATTTTTAAGTACCTAAGTTAATGTTTTATGTCATAGCAAGCAGGTTTAAGTTGGACACTAAAACGAAGCATCAATTCAGATAGTATCTCAGTAAACATATGCAAGCTCAGGCAGAGATTTACTACTGATACTTGGTTTAATAAAATTCTTCCCTCTGTTCGTCACTCCCAGGCGATGATAAGATTTTGGTGGAAAGGCTGATAGTGACCAGCAGGTCTCCCAGCCCCACACCCCACGGCTTCCTTGGCGTACACGCCGGCCAGCGCCGAGGTCTAGACACAGTTTATTCCCATTAATTGGCTGGAACCAGCTGAGGGACTTCTTTTTTTTTTTTTTTTTTTTTTTTTTTTTTTTTTTTTTTTTTTTTTGGCGCGTGCGCGCCACTCGCTACGCTTTCCGTAGGGTCTGGAACACCTCAGGGGCAGCGAAGAAGCGGCGGCCAGCGCCAGGCTGCAGGGAAGCAGTACTCGGGTGGGCAGCCCGGGAGAGCCAGGCGGGCAGGGCCAGCACGTCCCGCGGAACGGCACGGAAGGACTTCAGGAGTGCCCGCTGGGAAAGCCGGAGCTTCCCGCCGCTTCCTCCCGCCCGCCCGCCTTCCGCCGGGGCCGCTCCCGGTTGGCTGACGGGCGGCCCAACCCGGGCTGCGTGGAACGGCCCATCGGCGGCACGGGGTGGGAATTAGCAGCGAGCTGGCGCCCGAGCGGGCACTTTACGGGGCCGGGCCCAGCGCCTCCCCCCTGAGGGAAATGGTTCGGCCCCATCACGTGGGGCCGGCGGCGGCGCAGCGCCGGCGCGTGGCTCACGTGCTGAGGGCGGTCATGGCCGCGCTGCTGAGCTCCGCCGGGCGCCTCCGGGCGCTGCGCCCGCGCCTCCCNACTGCCGGCCACGCCGCCGGGCCCTGCGGCGCCGCCCGCCGTGGCCGCCCCGGGGACTCCGAGGCAGCGCTCACCCCAGGCCGGTCCAGTGCCTTCAGTGCGTGTGCGCGGCTCTGGGTGAGCGCAGGGCAAAGGCCGCGCGGGAGCCCCGCTGCCCTCAGGCTGAGCGGCCTGGGCTGCCCGCGCTTTCCGCCACGCTGGGCTCGGAGCAGAGCCGTGACCTCCGGGGGACACGGCTGTGGCGGGACACGCCGTGGGGAGCGGCGTCGAGGAAGAGGGGAAGGCTAGAGGAGATAAGCAGTGATGGAGTGGAGTTGCTGTCCCTGGAAGCGTTCAGGAAACGACTGCACGTGGTACTCGGTGTTCGGTGATCTGTCACAGATCGGACTCGATGATCTTGGAGGTCTTTTGCAACCTGTATTAGTCGGCAGTTCTGTGACTGATTCTGGGTACCTGCACAGTTGAAATCTGGCCTTCCTCTTCGTGCCCTCAGGCTGTGTCTCTTGTGAGGAGGCACGGCTTAATATCTTTGCCGTGGTTTTCTCTCCCTTCTGTCACGCAGGTAGGGTGGAAAGCTCAGCCTGTCCTACCCACCCGTGTGCATCCTGGCTGCGGTTTTGACATCACCTGCGTGTGGTTGGTGCCCTGCAGGAAACTTAGAGACATAAACCTTCATTAAAACAACTACAGACTCACACAGATTTATGAGCTGATAAAAGGTTTTAGTGCTACCCTAGTTGTTCTGTCTCTTGTGTCGGGTTATATCTCTGGTGCTTCCTCTAAGTCAATGTAATTTAATTCCTGGTAGAAAACCATAACAGTTTTCTGCCATTCTGAATAGATAAATATATTCAGCAAAGAACCTGCTGAGTTCCAGAGCTCATTGAGAAGGACGGATGGGAAAAGACAAGAATCAGACATGGAGAACACCTAGAGGGAAGTCTCACTGACAAAATAAGGACATTGTTGCTAATTTCCCTACTTTTAGTACTTATTAGTCTTTGGAGCTGTTTTATTGATAGGCTGGCCAAAATCTTACCTAAAATAAAAAAAAGTTTTCTGCAGTCTTTAATCAGTGAAGTGTATTAGATGCCAACGAATGCTAAAGTTGGTGTGAAGGATGGAGTAGACCAGTGTGGGAAGGATCAGGAACCATGAATATCTGGTTTATGGTTGGCAACAGAACCACACATTTAGTTAGCTACAAATTATCAATAAACATTTCTTCTTTGTAGTAAATAATTTTTGTTTGACTCAACTGGAAGCTTAATTCCCTAAATTAATTTCTTGTGAGAAATAACCTTCACAAAAATTTATGTGTGACTTGGTGAAGGACTGCTTTTTGGACCTTAGAACTCCATTTCGAGAAAGAACTTTAGAAGTGCTTTATGTGATGTTATTTTGGTTCTTACAACTGGGGTTTGATGTATTGGTTGCTTCCTTCCCAATACTTTTTTCTTGTATTTAATTTCAGATATAAATTTGGTCATATGTGGGATAATTCAGTGATTATGCTGAAAACTCTCTTGAAACTTTTTGTACATTCCTCCTGTCCAGTAATTTCATTCTTAAGATAAGTTTTCACTTAAAATCTCCCTGTCACACTGTGTGTTTAGGCATCCTAGTGCACAAGTGATGATCTAGAGCCAAAGTGTAAAGCAAAGGTAATACATACAAACTGAAATTTCATATATTACGCATATGATATAATTTAATTTTTTTATCTTAAATAACTTTTTTTCTTTTTTTTTTTTTACTTAAGCCCTTATTTCTGGAACTGGACCTCCTTTGAAGAGCTAGGCTGGCATATGGACAACATTTGGGCTTACTATATTTGTTGTTCAGGTCTCAAGATTATTTTGAGAATGAAATGTGGTATATTTGGAATAGTAGGGAAAGGTGCACCTAGTTTTAAGATTAAATAAGTAAACGGGAATAATCTAGCATTTTGCAAGAAAATTATGTAAATAACTGTATTTCCATGTGCTTGGCATAGTCACTTTAGCATTGACTATAATAAAGTCAGTTCAGAGGCAAGTGTGTGACTACCATTACAATAATGGTTACAGAAAAGTTGCAAATCTCTGAACTTCTTTAGAAATGTGAAAGAGCAAGCATCACATTCAAGCTGAGCTTTTATCAAAGCATCATTATTGCTTTGATTTTTAATCTAAGCATCTTCAAAAATGAGTTAGGATAGTAGATGCATCTCCTAATGGTTGAGAAGCATTTCGTAGCAAAGTTCAGGTTTAAGAGAAATTTACTTTTTCACTTGACCACCTCTGCTTTGAAATGTGAAATATGTTGAGCTACATGTTGTCAATCTCTTGCCATGCAATTTTATTAAACTGTGGCAGACCAGTACAACAAACTTCAGATCTACAAGAGCAGCCTTCAGCAGTGTGCTGATTTAGGAGGTTCAGTGGTTTACTGGAATTTACAGAAGCTTCACTAGGGGGAAAAATGCCTGAATTTGCTGTTAGTATCTGGCTGTCAAGAATGGTATATTCTTGAATTGTCTCCACTGACAAATGTTTAGAGTAGATTTTTGAGTTAACATCAGGATATTTTGGGGGGACTTTATTCTAAATACTGTGGGTGATGATGTTATGGTTTGATGTTACAGTTTGCTCTTGTGGGAAAGTTAGTGCTCAGAAAGAGTGTTGGCTCCATTCTTCTGACACCCTCCTGTTGCTGGCCATCTTGTCTGGCTCTAAATCAGGGAAGGAGAACAGGTAGGCTCCTAAAGCATATAGATCATAGAAGTATCGCTGAGGAGGAAAATCAGGGAGAATCAATACAATAACAAAATGAAATCAAGCTAGCAAACCTGCTCCAATGTGGGCTCTTCTCTCTACAGGCCCAAAGGTCCTGCCATCACAAGCTTGCTCTGTGTTTTCACAACTGTATTCAGCATAAACCCAAAAGACAGTTTTTTGAAGAAAACTAACTCTAACCCAGGCAAAACAAGCACAAAAGGAACTTGTGAGAACTCTTGCCTTTTGATCCCTTGTGCTGTGTTTCAAATATGTTGGTAATATGGGAGAGCGAGTATCCTTTTAAAAAAGGTTTCAGATTGGAGGTGTGGGGGATGGATTTGATTAAGTCATAAATTCAGGACCCAAATGATTCACAGCTTAGTGAATGGCGCATTTTAGTTGTTTTTTTTCTAGATTAGCTGTGAACGAGTTCTTTTTGGCTATTCACTATCATACTCAGCAATCCATTACCAATGGACAACTGGTTCATTATGCTTAATGAAAGCATAAAACTGAATGCTTAATAATAACATGAGCAAAATGATAGAAGGAAGGGTCTTAAAATGCAGAGGAGGCATAGAGTAGACTTGCTTTTCATAATACTCTATTGTAACAAAGTTGCACGAGCTGTACTGTTGTAATTGTTTTAAGCGTTTTAGTGATGGATATAAAATGCTTAGATACTTCCCAAGAAATCACAGAATCTTAGAGGTGTAAAGATCTATAAGATTGTTGAGTCCAACTGTTGACTGACACTGACAACTTCACCACTAAGCCATGTTCCCAAGTGCCTCATCTCCCTGTCTTTTGAACACTTCCAGGGAAGGTGACTGACAGTTCCCTGGGCTGCCTCTTTCAGTGCTTGACCCCCTTTCCAGTGACAAGTTTTTTCCCAAGATCCTGAGTGTAGTACAAAGCAACAGTTTTCTCTTTTACTTCTTGTGGATCACTGATGAATTCTAACTCACTTAAGTTTGTCGTTATTCTATTTCAAACATGACTTTATTTTGAGAACTATTTCATGCAGTTTTTGACTATTTAGTTTAAGAACAAAATATTCAATACTTTTCGTAGAAAAAGCACAGCAACTACCTTATTGTGGCTCTGATAAAGGGAGGCAAGTATCTAATATTTATAATTAAACACGTGGTTATCTTCATATATTTATACAAATGTATAAATAATGTATGAATAAATAGATAGCTGAATATAAATATTTTTAAACATTTGTAATTGGTCGAGTTTTACAGAAAGTCACCTTTCTGCTGCTGCAAGGGAAAGCATGAACATCACCTACTTTTTGAGGTTTGGGAAAGATGGGACTTTTTTTACTCAGGCTGGTGTGTAAGGTATGTTCCTATGGGAAATTAGAGACACTGACTTAAGTCTGCTCTAGCAATGTGGAAGATACAAGTATGTGGGTACAGCACTAGGATTCCTACTTAAACCCTTGTAACAGAAGAATTTTACTGGTTGACTTGGTATAAATTTCTTCATGTACACTTCATCTCTGCATCAGTTTTTCTGTGAGTTTATTTTCAGCTGCATTCCCAATGTTGTAAGCTAAACTGGAGGTGGAGTTACCACTTGTTTTGGGATTACAAATGAACAGTTAACCTTTCCTGTGTAGGCAAGGTCTGCAGCTTTAGAGACAAAGCTGAAAATAGTGTAAAGACTCCAATATCTGAAGGCTACTTCTAATCTTGTGATTGTGGGAGTTGGAGAGAGGTTGCTTCCTAGGTGCTCAATATATCCTTTTGAGCTTCTCCCAGTTCTGAAACATAGTAGAGAAAAACTACATGTTTTGGGGAAGAACCAGATTGCTCATTCGAACAGATCTGAAATTTACTGTGCAGCTTTACATGCTTACAAATAAAGTGTTTCACATAGAGCAAATCTTAAAATGCCATCTGAAGGTAATGGATGAAAGTAAATACTTGGAACTCATTATGGCTCTTGGGGAAGGATGTGTTTTATTGTGTAGCATAGCATTTAAGTCTGAAAAAAGTTCATTAAAATAATCGAAAAATATGGTTAATTCATAAAACTGTGTAATCGAGCATCTAGTACTGAGGCAGGATCAGAAATATCGAGGTCCTGCATGATAGATTTTCCCCCCTCCTCATCTTACTTTAGAAGCTTCGAAAAGAGAAAGCTTGACTGAAGTATCCTGTTAAAATATTTCATTACAATTAAAATTGCAACCATTGGTGTTCATTGTGTGAGTCCTGATGGATTAGGTTCAGTTGCTTCTGTGTTTAGAGAGTGGGATGGGATAGGTGAGTCCTTTGGGTCTTTTATACTTTTTTTTTTTTTTTCCTGAATAAGCACACCATGATGAAGAGATCATTATCTGTATTTTAGCTATGTTCCTCTTTTTAGGAATTGAGAATTTGAAGTCTCTTCGCTGTGTGGTGTTTCATGCTTGGCAGTGCCTCATTTTCAGTACCCTCTGGGCTGTTCTGCTTAGCCAGTCGTACCCCATCTTAAATTTCAGCATTTGTGTTTTGTCCAAAACATACAACTTCTGTGGTCTGTGTTGAAGCTATTATTGCACATGGATTTTGCCAGTTATTTCCTGGTTGGGTCAGGAGATGGCTTCACTTACACTCCCCCACAATATTCCCAGTTCTACAACCAACCACATTTTAATTTTGTATACATAGTTTAATTTTTTGTTTACACAACTACTGCACCCATATTTTGTAACTAAAAGTACAGTGTATCTTCTTGTTTTGCAGATTGTGGGGTAAAGTGGTGCCAAAAGCCCATATATCAATCTGTATTTTTTTATTAGGCTTGTTTTTCCCACAACTTTAATGGATTTTTCAGAGTAAATCCAAAGGACTGCAGCTTGAGTAAGATCCAGTAACTTGCCTTCAATATATCTTAATGTTTTCAGAAATTGAGTCATTCTTCTGTATTCTCACCTACACCCCCATTTCCTTGTTAAAATTAGTAATGATAGTTAAAATTTACAGAGGATGGTTGCAATTAACATTTCTTGAAAGCCAGTGTATGAGCTGTCATTTTTTCCCTGTGAAGAGGTAATTTCTAAAATCATCTTTAGAAAATTTGGCAACTTTTCTTCCTGCCTTTTTAGGTAACTTCCTGACTTAAATGGTTAATGCGGCCTTCTTGATTTTTATCCTTGTGTTTTATCCTTGCTTTTTATCTATTCTTCTTAATTGTGTGTTGTTTTTCAACTTTGGAAAGTAAAGATTCCTGAAGCATGGATAACTGCCTCATTTTGTTAGCTTCTGTTTGTATTTCATAGGGAGGTTGTGCTATTGGTATAAACTTTCACTATGTTGTCTACTGTGTTCTCCTGCCCCTTGCCTGGTTGCCTGAAATCAAACCTAATGCTTTGTCCCTTAATATGTTAAATTTGTAATCTTTTTTGGAAGCTGACTTTCTGGTCTGCTCACTCTTTCATCTTATAAAATAGTGAGGTTTTGGGATTTTTTGTTGTGTGTTTTTTGTTTGTTTGTTTGTTTGTT
>VZUA01049807.1:27309-40819 GCA_013401035.1 Horornis vulcanius
CCACAGAATTTAGGCTATTTTTACATCTTCTGACAGATTACTCAGCAGCATCACTACTATGGATTATTTCATGAGAGCAGAAACATCTCACCTTAGACAGCAGTCAGTTTTCAACTTTACAGATTTAACTAGGTAGCTTAATACAGAAATATTTTTCCAATGTACTTAACTAACAAATGTTACCATTGTCAATCTATTCTATGGGTGTGAATCANAGCTTAGGAAGAAGGATGCCTACTGATAGTGGGTGCAAAGAGTACAGAATTTATCGGCTACAAAAACAGCTGGCAGAACTTCCAAGATAAGGCAGAAACAAATAAACCCAGCTCAGCAACTGTACTGAAATCAGCTCCTACTGAGTAAAAGGAAATTCTGGCAGGGGGAGATCTGCAACCACTGACTCACTGACCACCACCCCAAGAAACCCACTGATGCAAAACAAAAGAAACACTGAGCATGGGGGCTTATATTAGCACCAGAGGCAACAGAATCATTAACCAATTTAAGATTGAATGCTAATTATTACGAGAACTGTGTAACTTGTATCCAATGAATACTAACTCCTGTGTTTGCTAAAATGTATAAATAGTAAAAAGTTTTGATAGTTGGTGTGCTTGATTTGTGGAATTTCATGGAGCACTCAGATTTGCACAGCTCTGAAATAAATAGTCAAAATCTCTCTCAAGTGTTTAATTACTGGCTTGCTGCACATCAGGTAATGAATCCAATTTTTGTGGACAGCACCCCTGCCCTGTGAGAACTGTATCTGAGCAGCTGGGCTGTCAGGTAATGCCCTGGAGGAGCCACAGGATGCTTTGCAGAGCCCATCCCCAGTGCACAGAGGTCACAACATCCATATATCTTTGCAGGATCAAACCTTTCAGTATAAATCTACTCTTATCATCCTCTCTGCCTTTCAGTTTTATTTCATTTGTGGCTGATTTGTTCCTGCAAGCTCTTTGGGAGGCATGTTCCTCTGCACCTGGCAGGCTTCTGCTTTTCAAGGTCATTTTGCCCATGGAAAGTGATATTTCTACTCTTTTTCCCAAGGGACTTTTACAAAAAAAAACAAAAAACAAACAAACAAAAAAAAAACCACAAAAAAAAAAAATCAGTACACTGAATTCAGACCACTGCCCAGATTTGTGATCATGGATACTTGTTTTGACACTGTCATTTCTGAGTAAGGCTGTTATCTGTATCTGTAGGAGGGGAAGAGTGCTTGCTATCTTACCTGTCAGCTTGCTACTTCTCATATCAATGTTATGAATACAGCTCAGTTTATATTTGTGAAGCCCTGGTAAAATGTTATGCACTCTAGTAGTGCTGAAGATTAATACCATTTTGCTCTGCAGAGCACACAACTCTTTCAATAGGACAAGGCAGTCCAAACAGGTCTTGACAGAGTCTGGATAGGAAAACAAAACCAAGTAACCCCTTGTTGCATTTTTTTCCTGCAAGCAAAATGCTGAGTAGTGTCTGGCTGGAGGTTATTCTTTCTCTGTGTGTTTCTTTAAAACACCCTGAGTCACCACATAACTCACAGCAAGAAAGGTAAAGAAGCTGTCTTTATTCATTTTTCTTTGCAGCCCTGGTGCCTCTTCATGTTCACAGTAAGTGCAGAAAAACTGTACTTGCTGTGATTTCTTTTGATCTTGGACTGGCACCTGCTGGTGTGGGGAACTGGAGGCACTGTGATGAATGATGGCTCAGCAGCAGCCAGCTACACTGAGCTTAGGGATCGTGGAGTTGGTGTACAAAGGTAGGTCTGAAGCCCCACTGTGCTTTCTTCAATCCCATTCTTAATCCTTACAGCATCTCATTTGAGAAGCAACAGCTGTGAAAAATGAATACCTGTTCCAATATGGCTCTTTTCCCTGCCAGAAAGCCTTGTGCACTGCAATCAGCATTTCAAGAAGTGTGTGTACTTTTATCTCTGAGAAGTCCAGGAGGTGCTTACACCTGGAATGCCCCACTTCCTGTCAGTGCTCAAATGGGGCTGTACACTGGGTGCTTCCTAAACTGCTGCTCTCCCAGCGAGCCATGGGCACTTAGCCTGATTAGTGATCTCTGAAATACAATCTGATGAGTAATACAACCAGAAAGGAAGAAAGGAATTTGGAAGAAAACAGAGGGAAGGATAACAGTATTTTTTTAAACATTTACTGCTGCATTTTCACCTGCTTGGCCATATCAACCAAGTTTAATAGCCAAAGACAGAAGCAATCTAGATTTTTTAACAAGTTTTAGAGTACACCCCAAAGCATTGAGGAATTTTTGTGTGATTGCTTACTTGAAAAAGTTACAAAAAATGGCTCATCAAACTCTCACACTCTGACAGCTTTTTATTATTATTATTATTATTTTTAAACCCATTACAAAGCATGTAGACAGTGCAACTCATGGTGCCTGAGTTCAGTGGTGGGGTGAGAAATTTGCCCCAACTGCCAGGCCCCAACTCTATGTGCAGTCACTGGAGACAAACAATTAGGGCACCTTCTCTAAGACTTAGTCATTTGCCCTAACTAAAACATCTAGAATTCAGCATATGTTTAAGGATTTTTCAAAGCTGTGGTATATACCCTATTACCTATGGCAGACTTGCCTTCCAGCAGTCTTCTTCCCTACTTTGTCTATGCCCAAAGCCAATTCTGAGTCATGGTGTGGGTATTTGTTTGAGAAGGATAGTTTAAATTTCCCCTAGCAGCTTGACATTTTTAATTGCATAGCATGATACAGAATTACTAGACTGAGCACAATACACCAAGTCAATAAGCCTTGTATTACATTTTTAACCTGAGGCTTCAGAAATCCATGTATTTATGTAGGTGTGTTTCCTGTACATGCTTTGAAGCCCAGGACACGTATAGCTTAAGGGAGCTGTATAATCTTCTTCATTTTATACAGGCAGCCATGTGAATGAATGGAACTTACAGCTTTGGTCCACACCCACAATCATTTTTCTATGGTAAAGAAATGTTCCTTTTTTCAAGTACAGGAGAGCATTAAATATCTCAGAGTATAATAAATAATGACTCCACTTCATGTCTTGATTTCAAAGTGGAGACTTCTGACAACTAGAATTTTTGCCCATAGAGGAGGCACTCACATCTACTCGTTCTGTTTTAGGAGTTATTGACACAATTTGTGACATAAACTGAATATGACATCAAGTAAATATATTATCTCCCCAAGGAGAAGAATAGGTTGTATTTAATTCCTTTGATTATATCATGAAAAGATTACTATCTAAACATGACATTTCCATCCTGGCAGTTAATGTGCCCCTCCCTGGGGCTCAGGCAAGGACCTGGAGAGGCTGCAATCTCCAGCACCCTTGGCAAGACAGAAGGTACCATTCTCCTAAATATTCCAGCTCGGCAGAGGCTCCTTGATCTCCATCACTCAAAGCAAGGCTCAGTCTGTATCTGGACCCTGGCTCACCTCACTTGGGCTGAGCAGGAGGTGAGAGGGTAGTGCCCCTCACAGGTAGTCCCAGGCGAGAATCTGCAGCAGCCGTGACGTGACAATGGATGTGTGTGCATGGAGCCTCCCAAGCCAGAGCACAGCTGGCAGGCAGACTTTGCCTAGGAAGAGGGTTGGGTGCATCGTTTGTTCAGCACTTAGGGGAATTAGCAAGTAAAAACATCTGGGAGATATAGCATTGACATTGATATGCTTTGTCTAGCAAAGTGTTCAAGTACCTGTTAAAATTTAATCAAATCAATGGCTTGTTGACTTTGGTGGGACTAATGATGAGACTCATTTTCAGGTTGTGTTTAAGTACTTAGCTGGATTCAGGTTTGAAATATTAGTTGTTACTAAGTTTTTTGTATTCTAATGCAGATAAGTGTGGAGAAAGCAGAAGGTGATACCACTCCTAACATGAATGCTACTAAACTCGTTTTGGAAGAACCAGACAATTGCAGTTCAAGGTGTAAAGCTAACCATTTGTTTTGCATGAGAACATGTTTTACAGTTTCCTCTCCTAGCTCACTTTAGGACACTGCCATTACTGTATTTTATTTGCCTTGCCCACTTCCAAGTCCCTTTGACTTGTTTTCTTCCTTGTTTCACTGTTCTGGGAACTGGAGTTAAAAGGAAAGCAGAGACCTTTGAATCTGCAGCAAGCTGGATTAACTGGGATAAGCAGCCCTCCCTCCCCTCCTCTGCTCTGCTGTTTGCAGCTGAGTGATAACATCAACCAGCCCTTGTTCCTTGCACTGTCCCATGTGTTTTCTCTTTCTTTCTTTTTTTTTTAACCTGTCACTGGCTTTAATTCCACATGCACCAGTGAACAGCAGTTGCTAATGCTTGATCTAACCGCTACGCAAGAAAAGCTTTTACACAGCCTGCAACCTGAGCTTCTGCAAACACAATTCAAAACTCCAGCTGGTCAAGGTGCACCTCTGCTCACATTTCCTTTTATCAGAGGGCTGCAGGGGAGCGTTCTGGACATATTATTTACTCTCCTCCGTAGGCAGCCTTGCATTTCATATTAGAGTTGGCCACCCAGTAACTGAACGTAGATAAACAGTCGTGAGTAAAAAATACTTGTTTTTTGTAGGATATACTCAGATCATTTGGGGATCACACATTGATTGTTTACTCAAATGAGCAGGCAGAAGTCAAGAGGTGGATGCTTGTCTGCACCAAAACTCTCTTCCTGTTTATTTTCAATCCTTATTGCCAGCATAGCTGAGAATCCAATGTGGGTGAAAATAAGAATTCCAGGCTCCAGCTTCCCCTAAGGACAGGGTATGGTGGCAAAGCCATCGTAGTTGACGTAGCTTGCTTGCTGCCTGGTAGTATTCAAAAGGACTTTGAAAAGTGATCTGACCCACAGTAGAGGTTGGCACTTAAGTTTACTTCTGTATCCAGGGCAGGAAGATAAGAAAGGCCAAACACTGTGAGAAGACGGAAAGCAGTGGAGGAAAACCACATGTACGTATGCAGGAGGAGCATGAAAATGCTGTTAAGCCTGTTTTCTTCAGGCTTTCTTCACTGCTTTTATTGGCTGGCAAGAAGTCCTTTTTGCAATGAGGTGGCTGAGACTTGGGCTGTATCTCACAGACAGGCTGGGGAGACCCTGCTTCTCCTTCCCCAGTGACTGCAGAGGAAGGCAGTGAAGCTTTGTCTTAGCCTCTGAAGTGAGGCACGAGTCCAAGCCTCTGCCTCTTTTGTTGATACACTCTGTACTTAGCAAAGAAACAAAAATCTCCTTGAAACGTGGACATGATAGGCACTTGTTTGCACTGGGTGTCCCCAGGGAATTCTCAGCTAGTATATATCCTTCTGCATTGCACCACTTTGGGGAAAATTATAGAGCTCCCTCTTGCCTTGTAACCATGTTACATAAAGCATCTGAATAAGCTACCCTCTGAGAAGATGCACCAGCTCCAAGAATCTCATTCAGATATTTCAGATATGATAATGACCCATTTAAGGAACTAATTAAAATTGGATGAGCTTCATATCTCCCCCAGTTTTAGAAAAGTCATAGGCCAAATATAAATTTCATAAATGCTTGATAAACTCTCTGCAGGAAGAAATTTGGCAGAGGACATCAATACCAGGCCATTTTGAGCAAATGAAAGAACCTAAAGCAAAGCTTTGAAGTCTGACCTTCAGAGTCTATAATAATACACTGGATGACAAAGGTAATAAATACCAGAGAGTGGGACAGAATGTATCTAGTTAAGCACTTTTAGCCATGTTTTGGTATTCTTTTCAATTATGTTTCTTACTAGAAGGATTTTCAAACTTACCAGCACAGTTTTGCAGTGATCTTAGTCCTGAAAACATTGCTTTTTTTTTTCCTCTATGCAAAGCAGCACATCATCAGTTATTTTATAATCACATCCACATCAGTGGTATCATTTCCATTTCAGCAGTGGAAAGCTGTGACTGTGTCACCTCACTGAGAACTATGGGCCAAGAACATTTTTCTGAGTTTTATACTAAAATCAATGGATAAGCTAATAGAATAGACACTGCCATGTGAACCAGAACACTGATTTCTTCTACTCTATATGGAGAGACTAAAAACTGCTTTCTTTTTTTTTTTCCAGAATAACAGAACAGATGAGTTGAAAGGGACTTCTAGAGATTAGTGTCTGACCCTCACATATTCTTTACAGCTCTGTTGATTGTTTATGCACAATTGCAAGTAGAGTAGAGGGCAGGGTCACATCCTTTGACCTGCTGGCAACACCACTTTTAATGCAGCTCAGGAGGTTCTTGACCTGCTTCACTACAATTATTTAGTGTTGGGTCACAGTCAGCTTGTTTTCCACCGGGGTCCTACACTCTTTCTCTGCAGATCTGCTTTTCAGCTGGTTGTCTCCCATAGTCTATTGGTGCATGTAACTTTTCCTCCCCAGATGCAAGACTCTGCACTTCCCCTTATTGAACTTCATGAGATTTCTGCCTGTGCATTTCTCTAGCCTAGTCAGGTCATGTCCCTTTGAATAGCCATAAAACTCCCTTGTGTGTCAACCACTCACTACAACCTTGTATTGTCTGCAGTCTTACTGAGTCTTCTCTCTGCCCCAAAATCTAGATCACTAATGATGTTCTGAGAGACAGTGTTAAAAGCCTGGCTAAAGTCAAGATAAACATCCCCTGTTCCTTAGTTTCATTGCAGAAGATTATCAGATCAAGCATCTTTTTCATCTTTTCAAATCCTTGCTGACTATTCCCAGGCACTTTCTTGCTCTTGTGTTTAAAAAGGCTTTTCAGGATTATTTGTTCCATCACCTTCCCTGTGATGGAGATGAGACTGCCTGACCTGTAGTTGCCCATATCCTCTTTCTCACCTTGAAGACAGTGATATTTGCTCTCTATCAGTACTCATGAACCTTTCTCAGCTGCCATGAATTTTGAAAGAGAATGACATTGATCAGCTCCCTCAGCACTCACAGGTGCATCCAACTTATTTTCACCCAGTGTATTCACAGGTTCCCTAAATAATCCTCCTCCAGAAAGGCAGTCTTTTTTGTCTCAAGACCTTGGGACTGATGAAGGACAAGACCAGTAAAGACCAATTTGAAGGCAGAATTCAGTCTCTGAGCCCATTAACTACATTGTCCTTTGTCACCAGGAGCACCACCCCATTCAGCAGCAGACACATTTCTTCCAGTCTTCCTTTTGTTGTTGATATATCTGCTGAAGACCTTATTGCTCAGCATGTCCCCCACACAAAAATTTGACTCTACGTGGGCTCTGCCTTTCCTAACCCCATCCTTGCATATTCAGGCAATGTACCTGTATTTCTCCGAGGTTACCTGTCCCAGCTTCCAGCTCCTGTTTTGTCCCTTTTTATGCTTGAGTTTATAGAGGAGTGGCAGTCCTCCTGCCACCTCTGCTTTTGTAAATACTTATGAGGATGGACCGTTCTTTAGCTCAGAGGAGACGATAATTAAAAAAGAAATCTTTAGTGCCTCCAGAACTGTATCCCATATAAATTTGTGATATAACTATCTGAACAGGCCAAACTCTGCTTTCCTGGAGACCAGGATTATGATACTTCTTTTTGCCATGGTTCCTCCTCTCAGAATTCTGGACTCCACCAGCTCACAGCTGCCACAGTCAACTGCCCTCTGATCTCTGTGCTCCTGTGAAACTCTCTTTCTTTGTAAGCATGAAGTCCATCAGAGCACCTCCCTCATTGATTCTTGCATAGCCATCAGTAGCTGAAGACAGTCGGGTCTCTGCTGGCAAAACCCAGGGATGGATGATGAGGAAAACCTTACAGGCATCAGTCATGGATACAGAGGCATGGCAGATGCAGGGTGGATTCATCCACATTCTTCATTCCCTGCCTCAGCTCTTGGTTCACAGATCCTGAACAGCAATGCAAAATGATCTTGTGTAATTTGTGCTTTCAATGCATAGGATGAAACCTTTTCCCAAAAGGTACCCACAGCAAGGCTGTTCTGGCAGTGGCCCCACTCCCCAGGTGCTTGCTTCACAAACTGGCCCACGTGATGGGAACTTGCAAGGCTGAGAAAGGGTGAGACAAAGCCATCTGCTTGAGTAGCTTTAGCCACAGGAACAGAAAAGCCTGATAACCCAGGAGCTTTACAGTGCTCATGTCAGCAATCAAGACTAATACATGGGAAGCACATTTGAAACCCGGAGGCTTTTACTTGTAGGATCAGCTCAGTCATTCCATGTAGATTTGTGTGTGCTTTGGATGAGCACCTGCTAGAGGAAAAGTGGAGGGCTGCTGAACTGTAAGATGCAAAAGGGCACTCTCCACAAGTAGAACCATGCCAGGTTCTGGGACTGTCTCAGCAACAGGGTGCAGATTTGCATCAGGTTCACTGCCCAGTTCAAAGTAAATGCATCATGCTGTGCTATTGAGAGGAACTCTCTGAGGACATTGGAGTCTGAATGTTGTAAGAAGTGGACATGGAACGATCTGTTCCAAGTATGACCAACACTGATCTGGATCTGGATATCTATCACAAAAGTCACCATGCTCCCCTCATAGTCCAAGATAGAATATGCCATGTTAAAATCTGCTAACCCTAGATTTCTCCCTGCTCTTGAAGGTCTCTTTTTTTTTTCCTGCTCCCACTTCTTCCAAGACAGTTTTGCCAACTGTTAACAAGTCTTCTCCTTTTCTATCTTCTCCTCATAATTGATTTTGTCATCTCACAGTGTAACAGCAAAATAGTCATAATTTTCAGTCTTTGGCTAATACTTATTTCATTAAAAACACCATCCTATGTAGAAACTAATTCCTGATTGCATATGGTTTGCCTAATCTAGGTTCCTGAACTATACCTAGGCACCTGGTGCTTGGTGAAGCAATCCTGCTGAAATGAGTGCTTCATGAGCACTGGCTGTCATTAGATTTTCACACTTCTCATAGACAAACTCAGCTGCAGCCTCACATGCCCATTTGAATCACTCATACTCTGGGGGATATCCTCTGTGCCCTGGCTGAATTCATCTTTGACTCTGTATGCTATCACAACAAAATGACAGGCTTTCTGCAGACTGATGTGTCACTAGGGCAGTACCTCCTGTCCTCAGGCTTTGAATTACGTGAAGGGAAAAGCTTTTATTCCCTGCTGAGCTGGGTGACATGTGCTTCTTGTAGATTCATAGATATATCATAATTCATAGAGTCATGGAATGGCTTGAGCTGGAAGAGACATTAAAGGCCATCTAGTTTCAACACCCCTGCAGTGGGAACGGATGCCTTTCACCTGACTTCTAGGAATGGAGCATCCACAGTCTCCCTGGTCAAGCTGTGCTCTTACAGTAAACATTACACCCTTACAGTAAATTATTTTTAAAAGATTTTTATATCTAATCTAAGCCTACTCTTNAGTGGGAACGGATGCCTTTCACCTGACTTCTAGGAATGGAGCATCCACAGTCTCCCTGGTCAAGCTGTGCTCTTACAGTAAACATTACACCCTTACAGTAAATTATTTTTAAAAGATTTTTATATCTAATCTAAGCCTACTCTTTTTCAGTTTGAAGCCATTCCTCTTGTCATGTCTCCACATGCTCCTGTGAAAAGTCCTTCTCCATCTCACTTGTACTCTTCCTTCAGGTGCTGGAAGGTTGCAATTAGGTCACCCCAAAGCTTTCTCTTCTCCAGGCTGAACAATCCCAACTCTTTCTATTATTTCCTCATGGCAGAGGTGCTCCATCCCTCTGATCATCTTGCTGGCCTCCTCTGGACTTTCTCCAACAGGTCCATGTCCTTCCTGTGCTGGGGACCCCAGAGCTGGATGCAGCCCTGCAGGTGGGGTCTCGCCAAGGCAAAGTAGAGGGGCAGAATCTCCTCCCTCACCTGCTGCCCACGCTGCTTTGGATGCAGCCCAGGATACAACTGGATTTCTGGGCTGCAAGGGCTCACTGCCAGGTCATGTCTGACCTCATCCTCCATGTTCACCATATCTTTGGGGATTATCTACATGAGGACCCAAGTGCAATGTGCACCTAACCTGGTGGTCTAGCAATGTGGGGTGTCTGTGTGGGGCATCCAGTGCCATTTGTGAGCTAAGCTGAAAGATTAGAACTGGTGTATAACCACGGCAATAATTTTTATTTGTATCTATGCATCTTTATCCAATATATAAAAGATGATTAATAGTACAATTTCTAAACAGTTTTGCACTCCATGTGTTGTTCGAGGCTCATTGTTCCCAGACATTACAAAAATCAAAGAAACATCACTGATCTCTTTGAAATGCCTTGTGGTTTACTGCTTAATTATTTTACATGCCTCCTCTAAATTAGCCATGGTTAGTATGTACAGGTTTCTGCATGGCACTGACTGCACTGTAACATGCACATACCTGAATATTATAGAGCATGATTAATGGTGAGTTCTTAAACACCAGCTTTTCTGGTAGGGATTGAGTGCAGTCATCTGTATGACCTAAATTGCTTCATGAGCTGGGGTTGCTAAGAGAGAGTGCGTAAGTGATGGGATGGCATTATGAAATCATGTTTTCTCTTGTGTAGCTAAAAATGGCTGCAGTCAGATACCAGTGGGTCTAAGTTTGCTTTGGGGTGTGGTGAGCTCATACATTTGCTGTTTCACACAGGAACAGAATTGTAAAAATCCTTTTCTGAAGGGCTACTTTGTTGAATGTTATGATTGGGCAAGGACTCCATCCTCTCACTGACATTTGCTACTTGTGTTTTCTGTCTGCCAGTGGACATTTTCTCAGCTCTTTAGTGCTGGAGAGTTAACAACAACCATTACAAAGCACTGCAGGTACATGCAGGCAGAGCTCACCTGCTGTGCCATGAGCAATTCCCAGCAGCTCCAACAGCCCTTGGCTTGCAGCAGCAGCAGCACCAGTAGAGAAGCTGCATTGGAAGACCAGCCTGGAAAGTGCTGTGAATTCTAAATGTTCACTGACACCATGAAGGATACACTTGTTTTAGGCTTTTGGAAAAGTTTTCTGTATCAAAAGCATACAAATAGTGAACAGTTCCAGTCAGATCAGGATAAATCACTTTTTAGAAAAGAAAGGGAGCAAAAGAGTACTTGCAGTAAACTAGCACAGCAGGGCTTTGCACCTAGGTTTGGCACAGCTCTGGTTTTTCTAGTTTACTATGAATATATATATGTGAGGTCTGTAATTTGCTAAGTAAAGTACCTATGAGTAAAGGGATTGTTCAAAGCATCTTTTTACAATATTCTGGGGGAGATTCTTGAATATCCCAGGGAAAATCAAACCAAATTCCTCAAAGACATTTATATGAATTTTCTGTTGTTCCATGGAAATGATGATTTTTACTGTGATAAAGACAAATCAAACCATACATTGTTCCATAAGAGAAAAAAAAAAAATTGAAGTAATTTTCTAGTTATCAGGGAAGCTGTGTAATTGTGGAGCTAAAAGGCCATATTCTCAGTTCACATTTCCTGCCTTAAGCAAAGGCTAAGAATTGGATAAACTGTGTATTTGCTCAAATTGTGGAGCAAATGGAGGAACTAACTGAAAAGATACATTTATTAGTAACTATAAAAGAAAAAAAAAAGAGTTTGAGGCAGCACACAATTGTGTTGCTGTGTGTTCTTAGGATCATGGTAGCTCAGTTATGGAAAAACCAGCTGTCCTCAGAACAGCACTATTGAGTAGGTCTATGGCTTACGTGACTCGAGAGAAAGCATTCAATATTTAGTTTCCAGCATCCTAGGTTATGTGTGTAAAAATAATTTTTCTTCATAACCTCTGAGGGAATCCTTTCAATGCCAGACCCAGTATTCTGGCATCTAGCCCTAGTCATTATTGTCCCCTAAAGAGAACAGGCTTTACATTTGTTTTTTATTTCTTGGGAAAAAAACCTTACAGTCCTAATTCTTTATTCACTGAAATGATAGTGAGGTTAGAAATCTCTGTAGTCATAGACTGTACTGCTATTTTCAGAAGAAAGCTCTCAAAACTGTCCACTGAAACCTTTCAAAATAATTGAAAACAAATTTTCAGTGGTTCCACCCTTTTGATCTTGTACAAAACGAAAACAAGTTCCATTAATATTCAGGAGTGCATGAATGTCTGTGGTAAATTTTTTTTCAAAGATGAAATTTTATTTTTTGATTGTTCTAAGATAAAAGCTTCAATTCTGTATTTGCCTGTGTATTTATATCAATAATCCCATGACTAGCTAGCATTTAAGGGGTATATGAACACTGTGAAGAGTTTATCAGCTTGCCCTTTCTCTTGGCTTGCTGCCTAATTGGGAATATGACTTTGATCAACTTCCAGTTCAGCAGGCTTTGGTGCTTCTATTATGTAAACACACATGAAAATGGCTATATCTATTGCAATGATTATTACACCATTAATGTTTGCAAACTTCAGAAATGTCTGTGTTGTGTTACTCACTTTCATTGCTAACCAGACTGTATTAGGGAAAATCCACTATTTTGTAACTGGTGATGTCTGTTCTTTCACAGTGGTGAAACTCTCTTAGGAAAGACACTGAGGAATTCTGAAGAGAAATTGCTCCTAATAAGAGAATCATGCAACTGAATGGAAAGACATATGATAAAATGATAAAATCTTCATTTAATGGTTTAGAACATTAGTCATGTTTTAAAATTATTTATGTGTCTGCCTTTCTTCTTCCTCATTCATCTATTCATTCATACTGCTCTCCAAAAAGTGAACAGTATTTCTAATTCTGGAGAAGACAAGAGTCCATATGCAGCTCTATTTTACATTTCAACTTGTTGTATTTTTAAATGTTACTAACTTTATTGGTTAATAGATCAGCAACTGGATGAGTGATACATGTTTACAAATAGGTCTGCCAATCCCCTCCCCAAAATAAAAAACAGTAAAAAAAGAGAATTGTTGACTTATTTCATAATTCTGTTGTGTACCTGTGCTTTTTAGAATCGTGAACCTGTATCAAAATAGAGACTGAAAGGCTTTGACATTGTGAACTGTGTTCTTACTGATTTTTTCTTTTAAAAGCTAGGTTCAAATCCATACAAACATTTGGTAGTACTTTCCCTCCAGCACTGCTGATATTAAAGTATTGGAAGAACAGTGAGAATCTACACTAAAATCACAATATCTGGTGCATGTAAGACTGTTTTTTAAAATATTGTATTTATAATCAGGAATCCTAAACAAAATTTTCAAAATTTTGATTTAGAGCTGCAGGAGATGTTGCCAATAGGGGGTGTGTGCTCATGTGGCATTTCTGCAGAACTGGACTGTCAGGCATGTCTGAAGTCGACCTTTCTGAATCAGCCCCTGTGTTCCTAGGAAAAGCTTGGTTCTACATTGTGTTCAGGAAACAGAATTGGGCCTCTTTTCTTTCAAAATTACAGGAAATTCACAACTGTAATATCTTTAATAAGGTCTGTGATTGAGCAATTTAATTAAGTGCAGAATAAGATACTAGCAGTATTTTGAAAATGTTGGCTTTGTTTTGACTTGCATTTGTTGTCTTTACTGTAGCTGTCAGACATTTCTTGACATCTCCTAGAATGTGAACTGCTTTTGTTGCAAAT
>VZUA01049808.1:2142-13529 GCA_013401035.1 Horornis vulcanius
TTTTTTTAATTTTTTTTAATTTTTTTTTTAAATGTCCTCTGCCTAAATGTAGCCATATTTTTCTTCCCTCTTGCCTTGTAGTTGAGAGATGAGGTTTCTGGATAAGTATGTGTTTAGACCATGCATATCACAACACACTTCATATTCACAAAGGGTACTACTTCTACTGGTACCAAGAAATTAGTATAGATTTAAGACCTGGATGTTAAAATAAATCAACAAAACATTA
Source organism: Horornis vulcanius (assembly GCA_013401035.1). Lineage (NCBI taxonomy): Eukaryota > Metazoa > Chordata > Aves > Passeriformes > Scotocercidae > Horornis > Horornis vulcanius. Next base: position 2,372 of record VZUA01049808.1, read on the forward strand.
TTGCATCTATAAACAGAAGAAAAGGGTTCGCAAAAAATGGCATAGGACTTCACATCCCATTGAAAAGAAACCTCTTGAAGGTGGCCTCTAGTAAACACGATATATATGAGGGTCTTCCTCCTCAGCTTCCAAATGTGTACTATCAACAAGGGTGTGAGCTGCCTACCTGCCATGCTGTTCACTGCAGTGATGATCCAACCCAGGCATTGACTTCAGCCACTTCCATTTTTGTGTAGTCTGGAAAGGAGATAATGAAATTTTCACAATGTTTTAGCCACTTGGGCTCTTTTTTTTTCATAAATGGTGACATAGTAAGAAAATAAACAGCAAAGTTAGGAAAGTTATCAAGTATAATTTTTATTCCTAAAAAGAAAAGGGGACTACAAAGCAAAGAATTTTTTTTAAATAATATTTTTTTCAGAATTAGGCAAAGCAGGTTATAGAGCCATAATTAAAGGAGAATGAAAGATACATATGCAAGAAAATATAAATATCCTTAAAACTAAAAAGTATTCTTTAAAATTAAGTTATTCATAAAAATGTATTCCAAGTATTATCTCAAGAGAAGCTATCCTGGAAGAATTAGGAATCTTAGTTTCACGGGTGTTTGTCTTATGTAGTGCTTGAAATTAATGATAGCATCTTTTTGNTAGTATCACATTTATAAAACTAGAAGAAAAAATCCTCACACAGACATGGTCTTCCCTTTTGACAATGGTTTTTAATGATAACATATTTTATAAATAGTGCCCTGAACACTCAATGAGTCTTTGTGCTACATTTAATTCTCTGTATTTTTACTTGTCTGTCCAGCAGTAATATGGATAAATAAAATTAAAGCTGAATAGAAGCAGAGAGATACTTCTCAATTTAGAAGCCTTTTTAAAAAATTTCATAACATCCATTTCAGGTTAAATTCATTTGAAATTTGTCAACACAGCTCCATACTGAGCTCATCCGTGTAACATTTTCATTAATATTTTGTGTTTGATGTGTATTTAAAACACTGGGGATTTTGTGACTGTAGCTTCCCAGACAATCTCTGCAGTAGTTTGTTTTCACTTTTCTAATCCATATTCAGAAATTTGCTTCTGATTCCATCTGTCACTAATAGTAATTGTTCTGTTGCAAGAAAGTACAAACGTTGTTTACAAAGTGATATTCTGACTGTCGTTACAGCATTTTTATTTGATTTTTAAAGACAAACTTTACTTTTCAGTAATATTCAAAAAAGTATCATCCTTATCCTTTAGATAAACCATTTTTGAGTTTTGTAAATAAACAACTTGGCTATCTCAGTGCCTATTGTGATAGGTATTTTGTATTGCAGCTGTACTGTTGTTTTTAATTCGCAACAAATTTAGCAACATCATTGTAATTTTACATAGTAATTTTTACCATTAACATTAGGGAGTTATTATATTACAAATTTTCATTTAAATAGAACATGTACAATTACATCTTTACCAGATGAGAAATACTCTGTAATTGTATTCCTGAACTGAAAATGGGTGGCATATGCTATGGTATCTGTAGTTTAATTAAAGTTTTTAATAGCAATGGTGCTGTAGGCATAGAGATGAAACACAACTAGGATTTTGAGAAGCCTACCAAAAATCTCTGCTTCTTTGCATATATTTTAACTAGTAATGGCACCAGCATTTAAGTTGTTATGGAAAAAAACCCAAGTCTTTTTTAATTTATAGTCTTATTCCTGTGTCAATAGAAGTACTTAACCTTATAAAATCATCATTAATATAAAAATAACCACATTTGTGTTTAATGTTGTGCACTTTGGGGCAGGACTTGAGGGGAAATATATAGATTCTTAGGGGTTTGGTTTATTTTTCTGCCTAGGCCATACTTAGGCAGAAGCTTCTTGAAAAATTTTTTGGTAATTTGCATAGGAAACTCCAATTTAGTGATCATATCTAATACATATGATTACTTATATTAATTAATTTGGTTCTTCACTCAAGGGAAGCCACTTTTTTCTTCACACCCCCCACTCTGCACCACCTCCCGTGCAGCTTCCAGCAGATCTTTAGTGTTCAGGTACTACTAATAATGAACAAATGTCCTTGTCAGTATTTTGAAGAAACCCAAGGTGCAAATCACCCCTCCAGTCTCTCCTTCTGTGACAGTGAAATAGTGGTTAATGCCCACCATTCATCTCTCACCAATTTCATTACAAGGTATAAAACACCTTGACATCATAATAGATGTTTAAAAAAATGTTAAGATAAAGGTGAAATAACCCAGATGTTTAACACTGTTGCCATGTTATGACTGATCAAAAAAAAGAGTATATCAACACTTCCAGACTGGGTTTACATCTTATTTCTTTTCCATTTGCATTCCAATTTGATTGTAACTCAGCTGTAAATTCAAATTCACCTTTAATTCACCCTTCTACGAGACTTTGTCTCAGAGAAGCTGGTTACTTGACTGATTATGCTTTGGATTGTACAGTTTCTTTATGCCTTGAATTAGCTTATTTAATTCAGGTTAATTTATCTTTTACATTTTGTGTTGTCACTTCAATTTCCTTCCTTTATTTTCCCAGCTGTTTTATTCACTTTATTCCATTGCTCCCCAAACCTCAGAACAAATGCACAGTACTGAATGTGTTACAAATTCAATAAGTAATCACAAAATAATCCACAATGTTGGAAGGGACCAACAAGGATCATTAAGTCCAAATCTCCTCTTCTCCAAGCTGAACAGATCAAGTGACCTCAGTTGCTCCTTGTATGTTTTCCTCTCAAGGCCCTTCTGTTGCTTGATCTCTTGCTGTTCTTACTAAGCCTTCTGTAGCTTACACATTTTGGAGTCAGAGTTTCTCATGGATTTTCATGTAAACAAAGCAATGTTTTTGTAACTGTCTATATTGTTTACATCCTTTTCTTTAGGAGGGGCAATTGATGGACACTTTCTCAGACCAGTGGAATTGAAAAGGTTGAACCTCAGTCTTCCAATGTGTTATCCTTTCTGGAAATCTACATAAACTGAAAGTGAAAATTAAAGTTCCTCTTTTCCCGCCTCAACTCGGCCGGGGTGTCTGCATCTCTCTTGTGACGGTAGTGCATCCCCTTCAGAATCTTTGTTCCCCACCTTAGAAGATGCCTAGCAGTTCAATGTCTTTCTTATATTGTGGCACTCAAAGCTGCCCCCAGCACCTGAGATGATGCCCCCCAGTGCAGAGCAGAGGGGACAATCCCCTCCCTTGCCCACCTGCCCATGCTGAGTCTGATGCCCCCCAGGACAGGGTTGGCCCTCCTGATGCCAGGGCACTGCTGCCTCATGTTCAACTTGCCATCAACCTTCTCTTCAGGGGTTCCTTGCCTTTGAGGGACTCAACGGCCCATTGATCCTCTATAGGTCAAATGCCAAAAAAGTAACTTACCCATTATTGAGATAGGTTCAATAAGCTTGAAAATACACACTGAAGTGACGTAAATCAAGCAATGAATGAACAGAATATCTCTCTTTATTAGGAGGAGAAATATGTTATCAAATATAGGAAATAGACGGTTCTCCTAATAATTCTATAAGGGGAGGGGGAAAAAGAAAAAAGTCCCACAAAACCCACCCTACCAAATAATGAAGTGAATTTTTTACCATTGTTACAGAAATGTAGAAATGAGATTACTGTTATGTGGCATGTCCTATGGTGCAATGTAGTCATAGTTAAATAAGAACTTGAACAAAAGTGAAGTGTCTTTTCCAGATGGTATCTGGAATACCTTATCTTATACTTATGAAGTGTTTCCCATAAATGTGTAAGAAATAGGCATTTGCCCTTGTACGATTTTCAGACAGACACAGGCAAAAGAATGATTAAACTAGGAACATTTTTATTGGTTTATTGCACAATGTTACAGCTGTTACTGTACTGTGAGCAAAGAAAGTAATGTAGAAAATTTCTGCATCTGCTTTACAGCTGAATAATGTGAACAACCTGTAGGAAACCAATGAAGAGAGAAAGGATTCCTGTTACACTTAGAGTGGCAGCAAAGAATAACAGCTGGAAGTTGATATGGTGGAGTGTTTTCAAGGCAGGGTGTATTTTGGTGTCTTTTTCTGTATTTTTATGTTTTTATTTAATAATTAGAGGTTATTTCTGTTATCAGAGTTGGAGATGTATGTTAGTGGAATCCTCACAAAGAGAAGTTCCTTAAAAATAAATAAAAATGTACCTAGAACAGAATTCACATGTTAAAGTTATTCACTCTGGCATTACCTGGTTTAGAGATTTATTGCTTCTTACCATCAAAGAAAAATTGTTTTTCATTATATGCCCCCCATTAAGTAAATCACTCATTTCTTGCAACAGGTGCATCTTCTGCCTGGATTAATTTGCAATCAGTGCTGATCATTCACCCCACAGTTATCCATCTCATTATCAGAATTTGAATTGGCTACTGTACTCAGAAATGCTTTGACCTGTGTTTTTATTGCCTCCTTAGATTACATCTGAGACAGCTTTTATGACATATTTTTTCTTTTGGCCACACTTGGCTCCCTTAATCTTTTTTCAACTCAAATAGCACATATTCTGCTTCTGTGCTGAAGGTTTGTAGCTTAGAGCCAAGCAGGAGCAGATTTCTCTCATTTTAACCAAATTGGATGTTTCTAAGTTGAGTTTGGTAGAGTTTAGCAGCTCAAGTACCTGCTGAAAAGGCAGATGTGCCAAGCATTCACTAAACTGGAAATGTACCTTGTTGTTTGTAAAGGAGTGAGGAAAAGCGCATTGGTATCATAACCTTCAAACTAATGAAATGGAAAGAGGTATACAGTGCTGGCAGCTCACCAGACTTTCGTAGTGTGTCACTGTCACTCGTTGGAGGCAGAGATCTCTGCTGGAACCAGTTTTCTGACACAAGTGACACAGAAAACAGTCCTGCCCTTCTAAGGCATGATGTTTCACATGTCCCTGTCCTCATCAGCACTTCAGGAGAGCCAGAGGTGTCAAGAAAGCTATTGTCTGTGACCAAAGGCTTTGTATTCACAAGCCTGGTAAAAAACTTTAAGAAAACCTTTAGATAACATTGCTTGACATGCAAGGAAGATTCTTTTCTTAGTGTTTATCTGCAAAGTGCTGCTTCTGAGCACCCTTGTCTTATGTTGCACAAGTCAGATAATCTACTCAGTAACTTCAATGATAATAAAATCTGTAAGACATTACGTTAGGGTGAATTTGACCCAGAGCAGCCTGTCCTGAAACTGCATTCTCTAATTAGGTTTTTCATTTCTTGTTTGGGTGTTGCTCAGTAAGCAGTTTATAAGTTAACATGATCTTGCAGCTCTGTGTGTTTCACAGTCCTTTCCATTTGCATGTCTTAAATGAATATGCAGTCAAAATATCGTATGAACGTTGAAAACAAAACCATTAATTTTTTGATTATTTTTCTAAAAAACAGAAACCATGGAAATATAAAGGTTTTATTGGAATGGAACACTATATAGTTACTAAGTATTAATCTAATGTTTATATTTAAATCAATCCAAATATGATAGTACACTATATGGCTAATCTAATTTTAACACTGGTGCATGCTGGAGGTAATCAGGATATCTCTAAAGCATTTACTAATTCCCCAATTAGTTTTGTTTAAGGTTTTTTTTTTTAGATGGGAAGGGCATTGGCTTTCTTTGTTTTATGTTCTCTGCACAAAGAAAAAGAAAAATAAACACCAGGAGAAAAAAACAATCTCAGTATAAGCACTTTAAACTTCCTCACGTCTCACATTCAATCCACCCTGAAAGTTGATACAATACGGGGTGTGAATATGTGTATATTTTATGGTAATATTGCTTAATAGGGTTATTAACCCACTCCCTCTATTAGTCACACCTCCCTCCATCTCTGATGGCAGGGGTATGTCAGTGTAGATGCCAAAATGGATGCTGCTGGTGTGTGTGAAATGACACTTCTTGTCTCTCAGATCACTGTTTCTGTTTCAAAATCTGCATCAGGTTCTTCTCTGAGATATTTATGATTCCTTATCCTTAAATGCAGTGTTTTTATAGCAGTTACTCTCTACTTGACTGCTGTATAATATTGCATTTATTATAAAAGCTTTCATTAGTATTGGCATTATTTTTTTCTTAGTTTTATAAATTGAATGCACCATGTTTCCAATATTTATTTTATCATTAGATTAACTACACTTTCATTTTCATACATCTGGATCCAGAGATATATTTGCAATGTCTTTAATAATCCATTTCTGCCTCTTGACCAGTTGTTGCTTCCTTTTCTGCTCAACTTCCATGTTTGATTCCCTCTTCTTTAGGACTGAGTTTTCATTGCTGTCTTTTGCTCAGTAATTTCAACTTCCCACCACCAAATAGATTTATTCCAGGATTCTTCAAACACAAATCTTTACGTAGGTTCTTTGTAGGTCTCTCATCACTTTCTGTTCCTTAGCTCTTCTCTGCCCAGATCAGACACATTTTATGCTGTATCCTGGCAGCTTGAATCAGATTTGGATTTAGTTTAAGAAAAAAATTATTTACAGATGGGTGTAAAAAGTAATCCATTCTACTTATTTTTCATACTCTGAGAGGAAGATATTTGGTCTGCTGGTGGAACAGGTCATATGGATTGCTTTCTAAGATTCCCCAGCTGTTGTTCCTGATTGTTCTTTTTTTGCCACCTTTCTTACCCCAATATTTGAAGTTACTGAAAGATAAGAGGATGCACAGAATAGTATATTTTTACTTATCATTGTATTAAGTAATTTTGAATGTTTTTATACACCTGACTGAGTGTTAAATATATAGATTGGCTTGAGTAGGACAAATGACTGTGGGGTTTACTATAGTAGTATATAATGAGGGAGTGCTGCATGTATAATCTTCCTAAATAATCTCCTTGACTGTGGAGTTTGCAGTCAATAATTTGTCTAGTCAAACATAATTTTTACCATTTGTTGAATGTCTAAAGCCTTACATAAAATAAAAACTTCTATGAACTCTAATTACAAGTTACTCAATTAAGTAACTAAAATATATATCATATATTTGATATATTATATATTGTTATATAAACAATTTAACTCTAACATACAATGATAGATTATTAAAATGTAGCATACAGTTCTGCAGTTACAATGCCCTGTGAGCATAATGTGTCTCTTAAATAGATTTCTAAAGTCATTAATATTTTAAGCCATCTGAAACCTTGAAACCTATATGCAAATAAAGCCTTACTTTGCAGTGTGACCTAGATTTCTGTTTGCATAAAGAAACTGAACACCTTGCTTATTCAGATAGTCTTTTAGAGTTTTGTTTTATCTTTGTTTTTTTGTTTTGTTGGGTTTTTTGTTTTTTTTTGGTTTTTTTTTTTTTTTTTTTTTTCTTTACTTCTCCTCAGCTTGGATGATGCAAGAAATGAGAATTTATAGAAAATTATGAATTGTTGATAGGATAATTTTTATGTTACTTTCCAGGACAGCATTTAGAAACATAGCATACACTGAACATAGCTGAGGGTGTATGTGTCTATGTTTTTCTTTTATCCTCATCATACATTTGACTTCTTTCTCTGTTTTGAAGATTGCAAGTCACAGCTTTCAGAATTGCAAATTCTTAATCCTTTACATGAATAGGAATGTTTTGTCTTATGATAGCATAAATGGGAAATGTAACGAACCCCAGCAGCTTTCCTTTCTGCTTTCAAAATAGAGAAGTTTAACCGAATTTCTTATATCACTTACATTCCCATCTTTGTGTGTGGTTTTACAGGAATCTTGTAATTTCTCTGTCATTAGAACAAATTAGCTTATGCTATTCTGTATTTGGCTAGTCCTCATTCAGTTCAAAATTAATACTCTGAAGTCTTTAAGTAAAACCATTAGCATACTCCTCATTAAGATTATGCTCACATTTGGCACGTTGGTTGTGTTGCACCTAGTGAAGACATAAAATATGTAACAGGTTTTTCAGTGAAAATGTTTCTCTTTAAAAAGTAAAGAGATTCTCAGAATTTTGATTTTTTTTTTTTTAATATTCTATATATATGTGTTTTGTGAATCAGACACTGATCTTTCCANAAGCCAGTAATGGTAGCTTACTTACCTCCTCTGTTTTAAAAACCCAGACTTAAAACTCAAGAGACATTGTGCATTGTATTCTTTCCTTAAGAGTAAATCTTGCTTTTCATGTTTTTTTTTCTTTGCTTAGATGAGTGAAAAAAGAATTCAATCCTAAAAACGTGGGATTGGAAATGTTTTCCCATGAGCTGCAGTGTAGCCATGGGTGCTCATAAGAAGCACCTTGGGTAACACACAACATTGCTTTATAAACTTCCATTTAGAAGTACAGTTTTTATTGTACTCTTACCATCTCTTTTGTATTTTGTAAGCCTGTAAGAGGTTTGTTGTCAGCTTAAATTTATTTATGGTCAATCTGTACACATTTGTTTCTGTGCCAGTATTGTTGTCTAGTTAAATAGTTTATCTCCCCTGCAGCCCTTGTGTGTTCTCAGCTGAAGCACTTATAAAACTGTAATCATATTCCCTCTCATTCATCTTTTTGCTGAACTAAGCAAGAGTTTTTAGTACATTGAGAAAGTAGGCTCATGACTCTCCTTATCATGATTAACCCTGCGCTCTGTTTTAAAAGACATAATTTATATAACCATATTCTAAGGGTGTTGTTTTGATTTTATTTAACTGTGCTAGAGCAATAATATTGCACAGGATAGTGAACTATGAAAGTGAAAAGTGCATTTGGATTACAATCACTATGCACAGATTTTTCATCTGGATGTTTGAGGAGACAAGGATACCTGCTTATTTGTTTGCATTTTCCCTCTGTCAGGTTTTCCTTTCTTTATTGTAGCTGCTTAGACCCTCTGAATGGTACCACAGTGCAGTTCTATAAGGATTTCAACATCCCACCCCTTTAATAACCTTTTCCAGCTCTTTTCAGAAATATGATCATTGGTGGGATGTTGGTCAACACTTAGTTTTCCCTTTTCCTGCTTCTAAGGCATACTAAAAGCTGGTTTTAGTATATGTTGTTATCAAAAATCAAACTGTCAAATTGTTGCAATACTTTTACCTTTTTTTTTAATGGAGTAGAATGCAGTTACTAGGAAGATTTTTTTTTTGTCTTTGTTTTTTATTGAGTTTTCTTTGTTTTTTGTTTTTTTCCCTAGCATGTAATAGTGGAAGACTAAGTGTGAACTATAATCGTATTTTATGTCAGGTATTATTTTGAAAATAAACTCTCATTTTCACTACAAACCACAAAGCTGCATGTTTGGTGAAGTACAGAATTAGAAACAGTGAAGGAACATAAAGGAAAATTTAAAAAAATTAGTGCAATATCTTATTTGGTTATAAATAAGATGTCCTGGTAGATAAGTATAACAAACCTGGGTCTTGTGAGATTTTGTTTGATGGTCCCTGCTGGTTTATAATTATATAGTCAGAACTTAATGCAAGAAAGTGCCATAATAGCACATTTTAACAAGGAAAGGAGGAAGCTGAGCTGCAAAATATGCATAAAAAGATTTTTTCCCAACCAGCAGAATATTTATATTCATGACTAAATTGGTTCCTAATAAATTATGCATAGCCTTTATAAAGTTAAATGAAAACCTGAACCATATTGCTATAGATATGTAACCAGAACCAACTGCTTTGCAGCAGTTTCCACAAACCACTATTTTTGTTCCCTTTGATACCGTTAATATAAGCATTTATTTGTATTCCAAATGCTTTCTTTCCCAATTTTACCTTAATATTTTTAATATCCTAATTCAAATGCTTTACATTCTTTTCATTTTTTTTCATTTGAGAGTAAGACTTTCAGATATTCAAGTTCCAAGATGGTGTTTAATACATCTTATAAATTATTGTTATGAGCTTTTTTAATAAAAGCAGCAAACCAAATTAGGTTATATCTTAATTACTTTAAAAATTAAAAAGATCAGAGGAAACAAGGCCAAAAGCCCTGTATCCTCTTATACTACAAGTGGTTGATTTTTTTTTTTGAAGTTAAATTTTTTTGTGTTCAGAGTTTACTAATAATTTATTCATTAATTAGATACTGCTGCCTATTCTTTCTATAACTAAATTGGAGTATATCTATCCCCTTTAATTTTCTCAATGGCATGAAAAACCCAATTACATTCTGCACAGATATCCCCTGAAAGTTCCCAAAGTTTTATGGGGAAATAGTTATGGCTTAACCCATGTAGCAGTTTTACGCTTGTCAATTTTGACTCAGTTTTCCAGCCAATGCACCAATTAATGTGATCGTTTCAGTGTTTGCTATTTTTTGAGGTATGACTAGAACTCAAAAAAAACAAAACAGGCTTAGCTTAAAAGTTACAAAGATAGTTTATTCACACACACTAAGAAGAAGAAAATATGAGAAGGAAAAAAAAAAATTCAAAACATCCTACCCTCCCTCTTATGAGTACTCACTTCTCTACTCACAATATAAAGAGACAACCTGTGATTTTCAGTCAATTTTACCATTTGAAAACAGTCTTTCATCAATTCATTAGGAGGGGAGTCTCTCTTAGGGTCATAGATCCCACTAACAACCTAGAACAGTTATTTTGTGGATTCACCTGTCACAAACACAGCCGCCCAGGGAAAACCTGGTTTGTGACCTCTCCATTTAGCAGTTTCTCAAGTTGCTTATGGGTCATGAGCTCAAACAGAACACTGGGGTGCTACTTTTTAAAGATTATTAACTCTAAAGACAAAAGATTCTTTATTTCAGGGAACAGAGATGTCTTCTCACTTCTTTCACCAGAGCAGGGACTTCTCATCTCTCTCTGTTCAAGCATCTCATAAAATCAATATCACTAGCACATGACAAACACTCCTGCTTCAAAATCCACACACACAAATTTGAACATCTTCTCTGATGCACATTTTTCCCATGGTTTAAAGAATAATTTACATATAAAGTTTATTTCCATGTCTCAATGACAAAAATTTAGCTTGAAATAACAGTATTCTCTAACCCTCCTCCAAAAGTTTTTTTACACTCTTTCTCCCCTTTGACTTCATGCTCTTTCTTCTTTACGTTCACCCTGTTCCTTTCTTCTTACTCAAAAGGAGGATTAGGGTTTTTAAAAAGTTTCGTCTGTGTCAGGAAAGAGTTAAATCTGGCCCAGCTCTCTCTC
>VZUA01049813.1:0-15651 GCA_013401035.1 Horornis vulcanius
GGCCAGGGAACTCAGAGCTCCAGCAAAATTTTTGGGAATGCAGCACTGAACGGGCCGCTGGAATTTGGAATTTGGGCCAAATGCCTGTGAGTGTCCCCAGTGCACTTCCAAAGTGCCCTCAGTGGGAGCAGCACGTGGCTGATCCAGGCCCCAGGGAAATCCGGGAATGCAGCCGGCACTCCAGGAGCAATTAAACATCCCGTGGTTAATGAACCTTTTCTGCAAGATCAGCACCCCTGGCCCTGCTGGTGGCAACCAGGAGAGGGAAAAGTGGCTCTTAGTGGGGTCTCCAGGGGAAAAAATTCCATTAAAAGTGTGGATCAGAGCTGTTCCAGCCTGGAATTAGAGGGATGGGGAGAGGTTGGGCGGTCGCTCGGGGTTGAATCTCATTTTCTCAGCTCGCTCTCCTGGAGCATCTCGGAGCTTGGAGTGCATTTTGTGTGTGGAAATTTGGGAATAAACAATGTGGGGGGGAGGTTTTGTTTGCAGCTCCTGGTTTTCCTTGCTTGGATGCTCCCTAAAAAAGGCTGGATGGACAAATCCATGCAAAAAAAAAATTTCTAAGGAAGCTCTTGGGAGAGAGCGTGGCTGGGGATGATGGAGAAATCCCAAATTTGATGAGAAAAATGAAATTAAATGTTCCCTGGGATAGAAATCTGGGAGAATTCATGGATTTAGGACAGGTTGGATGGGGCTTGGAGCAATCTGGGATAATGGAAGGTGTCCCTGCCCATGGAAAAGGGGTGGAATGGGGGGAATTTCCACATCAATTCCAACCCAAATAATTTCATTAATAAACTCTGCATGGACATCAATCCCAATTCTCTGCACGGACAACACGAATACTTAAAACAAATCAAAATAATCGCAAATAATAATTAATTCCAGCAAAGGCACAAAGCCAACCCGCCACGATTTGGGGTAACCAGAGCTTCCCACCCTTCAGCAATCCCAAAAAACAGCAGAGATCCGACAGAAATTCCAGGAAGGCGCCGCCGGCTCTGCCAGCAGCAGGGAGCAGTGAAATCCTGGTGGTGCCAGCAACGCCCACGGGGCTGATCCCAGCACAAAAACTGCTGAGAGGGATGGGAAAAATCCCACATTTTGGCTCATTCCAACATCAGCTGCTGAATATTCCCGTTTTTTTTCAGTCGGGAAGAGCCCTCGGGGTCTGGATCTGCTGCTTTGGAGGGGCTGAGGAGCAGCTTTGGGGTTGCTGGATTGTGGGTTTGCTTGTGGGGGAAATTCCAGAGCCTTGGGATTGGGATGAGGCCAAAGGGAAAGGCCTGGTCCTGGGAAAGGGGAATTCCAAGCACAAAGGGCTTGGGTGGAGAATGGGTGGAAAACAGCCCTGGAAAAAAAAGGATTTGGGGATGTTGGGAGGGACCTGAGGTCGAGGGAAGGGATTTGGCCTCTGCTGTGTCCTCCTGAATTCCCACCTGGAATTCTGCATCCACCTCCGGGCCCTCAGCACAACAAAGATGTGGAGCTGTGGGAACGGATCCAGAGGAAGCCACAAAGTTGATCCCAGGGCTCTGGAGCCAGGCTGGGAGAGCTGGGAATGTTCCCCTGGAGAGGAGGAAAATCCAGGGAGAGCTCAGAGCCCCTGGCAGGGCCTGGAGGGGCTCCAGGAGAGCTGGAGAGGGGCTGGGGACAAGGGCTGGAGGGACAGGACACAGGGAATGGCTCCAGAGTGGGAAAGGGGAGATTGGGGTGGGAGATTGGGAATTGGGAATTCCTGGCTGGGCTGGGATTGCCAGAGCAGCTGTGGCTGCCCCTGGATCCCTGGCAGTGCCCAAGGCCAGGCTGGAGCAGCCTGGGACAGTGGGAGGGGTCCCTGCCAATCCAGGATGGGATTTATCCCTTCCCACCAACCCATTCCGTGTTAAATTCCCTCCTCCTGCTCCATGGAAGGATTTTTTTTTCCCCCCAGTCCTTCCTTTCCCAGAATCACGAGGATGCAAATGAGTTTTCCACATGAGGATGAACTTCCAGCCCGCAGAGGGAACAGGGATTTCGGGATGCTGCAACTCCACTCACTCTGAGCTTCCCTGGACCTTTCCCTACCTCAGAAATGGGGAAAAATTCCCTCTTCAGGAGCCTCCTCCTGGCTTTCCCACCTGGACGAGCCGAGGCCAGGAGGGATGGAAGCCATCCCAACAAGGATCCTCCCCAAAGGTGCTCCATGATCCCAAATCCACCTGGATGAGGGTGGGAGCTCCGGATGAACCAGGATTCCTTGGATTTGGTGCTGCTGGAGAGGAGCCCAGGCAGAGTCCCAGGGGCACATCCCACAGGGAGCTCAGCATTCCAAAGGGAGCAAATCTCCAGGAGCAGAATAAAATGGAATGAAATGGAATAAAATGGAATAAAATGGGATCTTCCTGATTGCCACCAGCCAGGATTTTTTGGGAAGAGACTGCCCAGAGCTCCTTCAAATTCCAGAATAAAACCTTCAAATTTCAGAATAAAATATCATGGGAAAAAAAATGACCAAAACGTGAAGAAAACTTCATTTGGAGAGGGATCTTCTCCTCGTGGACACCTTGGAGCCAGAAATTTATGGAATGTTAAATTCCCCATGGATGGCTGACAGCAAATCCCCAGGAGAATTCCTGGTTGCCACCACCTGGGATTTTTTGGGAAGAGACTGGGGCTCCTCCAAATTCCAGAATAAAACCTTCAAATTCCAGAATAAATTCCAAAAATAAAATATAATGGAAAAAAAAAAAATGACCAAAACATGGAGAATATTTCCTTTGGAGAAGGATCTTCTCCTCATGGACACCTCAGAGCCAGGAATTTATGGAAGTATAAATTCCCCATGGATGGCTGACACATCCCACAGGGACCTCAGCATTCCAAAGGGAGCAAATCTCCAGGAGAATCCCTGGAGGTGCCTGACAATGAAAAAAAATGGGATCTTCCTGGTTGCCAGCAGCTGGGATTTTTTTGGGGGGAAGAGACTGCCCAGACCTCCTTTGCATTCCAGATTAAAACCTTCAAATTCCAGAATAAAACCTTCAAAATCCAAAATGAATTCCAGAATAAAATAGCATGGGGGAGAAAAATGATCAAATCATGGAGAATATTTCCTTTGGATAAGGATCTTCTCCTCATGGACACCTCAGAGCCAGGAATTTATGGAATTCCAAAGGAAGCAAATGTGCAGGAGCATTCCTGATTGCCAGCAGCTGGGATTTTTGGGGTTTTTTTTTGGGAAGAGACTGCCCAGAGCTCTTTCACATTCCAGAATAAAATATCACGGGAAAAAAATGACCAAAACATGAAGAAAACTTCCTTTGGAGAGGGATCTTCTCCTCATGGATACCTCACAGCCAGGAATTTATGGAATGATAAATTCCCCATGGATGGCTGAGCTGGCTCCACTGGAGCTGATCCATCCCATCCCTGCTCCTGTCGGATTCCGCTTCCCTTCTCCATAAATTTCCAGGAGAGCAACCTCGGTATCCCAAGGTTTTCCCTGTGCATCAGCCTGGAACAGGAGCACGGGGAAAAGCTGGGAAGCAGCTGGGCAGGGAAAAACGGATTGGAGAGCAGATCCCTCGTTTTTCAAAATATTGGGATTTTGAGGTGTTGTTTTGTGTTTTTTTTTATTTTCCCTACAAATCACAAGGTTGGGATGAAATCCTCAGGATTCGCAGCAAGCCTCGAACACCTGGATGGTGCCTGAGTGGAAATCATTCCACGATTCCCGTTTTTTCCATGATGGGAAATGTCCTGAGGATATTTGGGATGGCGGGAGAAGGGATTTGGGGAAGCAGAATCCAAGGGAGCGGGGATGAATCCAACGCCTTTGGAAGCAGCTCCTGGAGCGCTGAGAGTTCAAGACCTGCTGCTGCTGCAGCTGCAATTTGCAATTTAAATCCCAGAAAATCCATATGGAGAAGAGGGAAGGGATAAAGGGAAAGGGGAATCTCTCCTGGAGCATCTCCGAGCTTGGATCGGATTTCGAAGCCTATGGAAACCCGGGAAGGAAAATTGTGGGGATTTTGTTTCCCAAATCCTGTTTGCTCCTCCATTTCCTCCCTCTTCTTCCTGCTTGGATGCTCCATAAAAAAAAAAAAAAAAAGGCTGGATGGACAAATCCAAGCAGCTTCTATCAAATAAAAGTAGCTAATTCACAACAATCCCTTGGAAAAATCCAGGATTTCCATGCCGTGCATCCATCGGCATTTTTATCCAGTCTCTCCTAGCCCAAATTTCATTCCATTTTCCAGAGGTTTCAATAACAACATTCCAGTTTCCGAGACTATTTTTCCCTGCTGTCATCATTCCTTAAAAAAAAAAAATCAGGGTGGGGGAGGGGTTGGGATGGAATTCCCAGATTTGCTGTGGCTGTCCCTGGATCCCTGGAAGGGTCCAAGGCCAGGTTGGAGCAGCCTGGGACAGTGGGAGGGGTCCCTGCCCATGGAAAAAAAAGTGGAACTGGATGGGATTTAAGATCCCCATTTCCATCCCAAACCATCCTACAATTCCTGGTGGAATTCCTGGTGCTGGAATTCCTTCCCAAACTTTTCACCTCTCCGTCAGAGCAGCTCCTGGCACTGCGGGAGGGTTCCCCGTGAATCCACGCCCTCACAATTCCACGCTGCAGAGGTAAAATTGGGAATAAAACAGCACCATGGAAGAGCAATTCCACCTCCAGCACATTCCCAGCTCATCCCACCCCTCCGGCACCAATCCCAAGGTGGGGCTGATCCCACAGAAAGGGCCCTCAGCAGCTCCAGCCTCAATTATTCCCAAAAAAACCACAGATTCCAGCACTGAGCAGAGCCAGGCTATTCCCAAATATTTACATTCCCAGCTCCATTGAAAGGGGAGGAATTGTTTTATATCCTTTTATTTTTTTTTTTCCAGGTGTGGAAATCCTTGGCTGCAAAGGGGAATGACTCAGGCACGGAAAAATGGAATTTTTTCCCCACTTTATAAGCGTTATCCTGGCCCATAATCCCTGCAGGAGATGATTGGGAATACAACCACACACTCCTGATCCAACAGGAATTCCCAGCAACCCCCACAATCCATGGAAAAATTGCTGTTGATGGAGACAAGGGCACATTCCTAAGCAAAAATAAGGATTAAACTGGATTCAGCATTCCAGGCAGGATCTGAGATCCCCCCAACATTCCTGGGCTCATCCCCAAAATAAGTGGGATTGGTTCTGCTGTTCAAGAGCTGAGCAGTGCCAAGGAAAAATTCTCCTTTGGAAAAAATAAATAAAATCAAAAAAAATGGGAATGCAGCAAGCCAAGGAGCCACGGATCCATCACTTCACCCACAAAAGTTGGGATTTGATTGGATTTTCCTCGTGCCACAAATCAGCCCGAGCCATTGGATGCAAAACAATCCCATAAAACATCCGGGGAGAGGGATGGTGATTTTTTTTCCTCGAGGAAAAATTTCCTTTCCTTGTTTATAAATCCTCCACATGGAAGTTGTCACGCCAAGAAAAGCTCCCGACAGCTCCATTTGTATTCCAGCTGATCTGGGAGGAGCGGGGAAAGCTTGGAGCAGATCAGTGCTGGTGGCAAGGCTGGGGTGAGGCCAAACCTTCCCTCCCTGCATGGAAAAATCCAGGATTTTCATCCAGGATGGCACTTCCAGAGCAAAGCAGATCGTTCCCAAAAACTGGGATGAGCTGGGAAAGGGCTCAGGGATGAGGAGAAGGATTGGAGGTGCCTCAGAGCGGAATCCTCCAATCCTTGGGATGATCCCACAGGGAAAGGGGAATTCTGCCCCCCTCAACATGGAGCTGCTGGGGTGATCCAGAGGAATCCATGGAGCTGCTCCAAGAGCTGGGAGAGCTGGGAATGTTCCCCTGGAGAGGAGAAGGCTCCAGGGAGAGCTCAGAGCCCCTGGCAGGGCCTGGAGGGGCTCCAGGAGAGCTGGAGAGGGGCTGGGGACAAGGGCTGGAGGGACAGGACACAGGGAATGGCTCCAGAGTGGGAAAGGGGAGATTGGGGTGGGAGATTGGGAATTGGGAATTCCTGGCTGGGCTGGGATTGCCAGAGCAGCTGTGGCTGCCCCTGGAAATGTCCAAGGCCAGGTTGGAGAGCACTTGGATCCACCTGGGATAGGGGAAGTTGTCCCTGCTTGGTCCCTGGATGACCTGTCCAAGTCTCTTCCCAATCCCAACCATTCCACGGTTTTATGGAATGAGATCCTGGAGCACCACCAGGCTCCTCCTGCTGAAGGTGCCGAATTCCAGCAGCTCTGGGATTGCTCCTTGTGCCACTTCCCAGACAGCCTCAATTCCTAATCCCAAAATCCCGGAGTTGGGAAATCCCTCCAGGATCACCACTGTGCTCACCCTGTCCCCAGAGCTCCGAGTGCCACCTCCAGGAATTCCTGGGGCACCTCCAGGGATGGGCCCTGCAAACCTCCCTGGGCACCCAAATAAAAACCCCAAACAAGCAAAAAGAAGAAACAAAACCAATCAAGCCCAGCCTCAAAAACCCCAGTTTGGTTTTCAGGAGATTCCTGTCCCTCACAATTTCATGGAATCAGGAAAATCCTCCAAGGTCACGAAGTCCAACAGGCAGTGCCAAGGCCAGCAGTGCCCCGTGTCCCCAGGTGCCACATCCACAGGGATTTAAATCCCTCCAGGCACGGGGACTCCACCCTCTACCTGTGACAGGGATGGACAACAAATTTAGGGAAGAAATTTTCCCAAATATCCAACCTAAACCTCACAGAATCCCTGAGGCTGGAAAAGAGCTCCAAGGTCACCGAGTCCCAGCTGTGCCCGGTGCCCACCCTGTCCCCAGAGCTCCGAGTGCCACCCCCAGGAATTCCTGGGACACCTCCAGGGATGGGCCCTGCAAACCTCCCTGGGCACTTCCTGCCCTTCCAGGAAGGAATTTCGCTGTAAATTCCTGAAATCTCCCCCCTTCCTCTCCCAGATCCCCATAAAGGAATGAAACAATTGGAGTTCTGCACCAGGAGAGTGTTCAGCTCTTCGTGCTGCCACAGGATGGCCCAGAAATAATTTAATTTAATCTCTTTTTGACCCAGTTCTGGGCAAACACTGATTTATTTTTTTTATTGTTGTTCACTTGCCAAAATGAAAAGGGAAAAAAAATGATTTAAGCCAAGCTGAAGCAAATTTATTTTGTTTTTACTGCTGGGTTTCGGATTTTGTTGAAATATCAACATTTTGGGTGTTTTTGCCCGACCCAAAATATTTATCTTGCTGTGCTTTGCTTTAGTCACTTAATTAAATATGCAAAACCCCAAATGAAAATATTGAGATGACAACAACATTTTAATAAGGGAAATCTTACACTTCTCCAGGACCTTTTTTTTCTCCCCCTTTCCTCGGATGTGGTTTTATCCAAGAGCTGTTTCCACAGGAATGAATTATTCAGGATAAATTAAATAAAATAAAATAAAACCAGAGCTGAACTTGGCCCTCATGGCCAGATCCAAAGGAGGGGGAAAAACTTGGATAAACTTCTGCTGTTTATTATGGTCTGGCACCCTTGGATATGGGAATGATGCATTTTTAATGGATAAACTCCATTATATAATTTTTTTTTACTATTTATAAAAAATAAATAAGGATTTTTGGTGGGTATAAAGGATTTTTTTTCAAGCTGCTGGAATGAGTCCAGAGGAGGCCACGGAGCTGCTCCAAGAGCTGGGAATGTTCACCTGGAGAGGAGGAAAATGCAGGGAGAGTTCAGAGCCCCTGGCAGTGCCTGGAGGGGCTCCAGGAGAGCTGGAGAGGGGCTGGGGACAAGGGCTGGAGGGACAGGACACAGGGAATGGCTCCAGAGTGGGAAAGGGGAGATTGGGGTGGGAGATTGGGAATTGGGAATTCCTGGCTGGGCTGGGATTGCCAGAGCAGCTGTGGCTGCCCCTGGATCCCTGGCAGTGCCCAAGGCCAGGCTGGAGCAGCCTGGGACAGTGGGAGGGGTTCTGGGTTGGAATGGGATGAGCCTTTCCAGCCTGACTGGATGTCCTCAAAGTCCTCATCCAAAGGAATTCCAAAGGAATTTGGGTGTTTTCTCAGCCTGGACAGTCCTCACTGGACTCACACTGGGAAAACATTGGAGGCTTGAGGATGATCTGCTGATCCCTGAGCTGGGCCCATGGATTGGGAACGGCTGGGAATTTCCTCTGCTCCAGGTCTTTGTCTTGATCTTTTTTTATGGAAAATGATACCAGGATCCTTTGAGGAAAGTGGGAATGAGGGGGTGCTTTGGATTGGGAATGTGGGAAAGTTTGAGAGCACTTTGGGATTGATTTCAGCTGGGATGGGAAGAGGAGCTGGGAGATGGAGATTTGTGGAGCTGGGAATGGGAATCATTCCATGGAGAGGGACAGGACACAGGGAATGGCTTCAAAGTGGAAAAGGGGAGATTTGGGTGGGATCTTAGGCGGGAATTCCTGGCTGGGAGGGTTGGGAGGGGCTGGAATGGAATTCCCAGATTTGCTGTGGCTGCCCCTGGATCCCTGGCAGTGCCCAAGGCCGGGCTGGAGCAGCCTGGGACAGCGGGAGGTGCTGGGGCTGGAATGGGAAGTTGTGGATTTTCCTGCAGGAAGTTTGGTGGCTGCTCCCAAACTTTGTAGAACACCTCCAACATCCCCACAAGATCCAACCCCTGGAATGGCTCAGATCCTGCCGGTAAAAAGTTTCTCTTTGGGGTTAATTTGTGTATCCAGCTGGGATTTGGGCTCTGCTCCCAGGGCACAGGGACAGGAGCAGAGGGAACGGCCCCAGGCTGGGCCAGGGCAGGCTCAGGGGGGGCACAGCAGGAATTTCCCCATGGAAAAGGGGGCTCAGGCCCTGGAAGTGCCCAGGGGGGTTTGCAGGGCCCATCCCTGAGGGATTTTAATCCCTGTGGAGGTGGCATTGGCAGTGCTGGGAACGGCTGGGTTTGACCTTGGAGGGCTTTTCCCACCTCAGAGATTCCCAAATCCCTCATGGAATCGAGATCCCCTCGGGGTTGATTCCTCCCCAGGAAGATTTGGAGTTTCCAGCTGCACCCTGAGAGTGGAAATTGCACTTTTCCCTCATCAGAAAATTCCTTCTTTAATTAACTCCTCATTGTGAGCGTGTTATTCCCCACCCCAGTGTTCCTGAAACTCACTTAAAATCCCTGACAAAGGGCACAAAGCCGGGATTTTCATGGAACTGCTGGAATAAAGGGGTTTTATGCCTGGATCTGGGTTTTCTGGTGGCTGAAATTGGGTGTTCACATCCAGGGAAACTCAGAATTCCCAGCGTGCTAAACCCCTCAAATTATGGGAAGAGAAGGGTGATTCCCTAATTTCAGAGGAGGATTTGATGGGAATATTTCTGTTGGGATTGGAATGGGAGAAGTGGAGAATTCCAAGGATTAAAGACCTTTAGCAGGGAGTAAAAATTAAAGCTGTTTTCTGTGTTTTTTTTGTTGTTTTTTTTTCCTTTGGATCCAGATTTCCTTGGCCTCCAGAGCCCTTTGGGGTGGGTTCGTGCATCACCTGGCCCAGTGGGATCTCAGCTCCTGGCACAGATTCCAAGGATTTCTGGCCATGGAATTAATAATAATCATGGTAATTAGCATGTCCTGAGGAAGCTGCCATGGTTGGATTGAGTTTAAGGGGAAAATAATAATAAAAAAAAACAAAAGGAGAGGGATTATTAATTACTGTAAGAAGCATTAAAGGATCACTTGGATTTCATGGGAAGTTCTGGAGCTCTTTTTAATGGGAATTCCATTAACTCTGAGCTGCCCAGCTCCAGGGGCATTTCCAGGAGCTGCTGGGAAATAATTCCCGCTTTTATTTCGAGGAAAAATGCGGAGAAATTGGGAATTCAAAGGAAACACGGCAGGGTTTAAATTGGGAATTTAAAGGAAACACCGAGCAGGGCACGGCACAAGCTCGGTGCCTTTTAATGGGGAGGGAAAATGAGGATTGTGGGGAAATGAAGTGGGAATCAAAGGATGGCACTGCCGGGGTTTTCCCTGGAATTCTCCTCAGTGCTTCAAAGAAATCCTTTTAAACTCGAGCAGAGGGAGAGGTGGGAATTCGGGACAAAGTCTGGGAATCAGACCTGGGTTGTTGGTGATGAGGATATTCCCCAATTATCTTGTGGGAAAATGTGAATTTTTTAGAATTCCAGAGTGGTTTGGATTGGAAGGGACCTCGAGGCTCATCCCTGCCCTGCCCAGGGATGCTTCCACTATTCCAGGTTGTTCCAATCCTGTCCAACATTTCCAGGGAAAAAAAAAAAAAAGAAAAAAAATCTGGTTTTTTTTCCATGTGCTGACGTTGGAATTTGACAGAATCCCGCGCCTGTGGAAAAACCTTCCTGAATTTTCCCTCCTCTGGGCACCTCTGTGGGGTTTTGGGTGTGACTGGAACAGTTTGGGGTTTTAGAGAGCCAAAAAAAAATGTCCAAAATTGGGGCAGGGATAAGGAAAACATCCCAGGGACATCCAGACCTTATCCTGGAGGAATTTCAGGGGCTCTAAAAGGATGAGACAAAAAAAAAACAAACAAAAAACAAACAAAAAACAAACAAAAAAACACAAACAAAACTAAAACAAAGCTAGCAGAGCTGTTGTGGTGTGGAATTTTGGGATCTTTTCCCTGATCCCTGCAAGTTAAAACAGGTCTGGGAGATGTCAGGAAAGAATTCCCTTTGGGATTTCAATTTAGGATCAGACTGGAATTTCCTCTCCTTTCCTGGATCTCAGGGTTTGCTCCCCTCTGAGGGTTCCAGGGATATTTTTGAGGAATTTTGCTCTGCAGCCTGGCCCAGATTTAAATTTGGGTCCCATCCTCAGCCCCCTCATCCCTGCGGGAAGCAGCTCCACCTCAGCAAAAACAATGGAAAAACTCTTGGAAATCTGAATTTTGGGGGGGGGTTTTGATGGAGTTTGGGGGGGAAATTATGCAGAGCCTGCAAAAGGAGGGATGAGGAGTTGGGAAAAGGGAGAGGGAAAGGATGGAGCAGCTCAGGCAGAACAGGAATCTGTGGCTCCCATCACCACGGATCAGGATTTGGGAACATCCCGGCAGCTTTGTCCGGTCCCTCTCTTCCTCCAGAGCAATTAATCCCCGGGATAATTAACAAGGACATCAAACAACTAAAAATTGCCAGGAGTTCTGCTTTCCCACCCAGCAGCTCCTCCTCTCCCAAAAACCATGGCCCAGCCGGAGCTCCGGTGCCGTTTTCCTGCCTCCCCTGCTTTTGAGTCATTCCTGTGAATTGGAGAGGGGCAGCTCCTGCTCTCCCAGCTCATGGAACATCTGGAGATGTTTGGATAATCCTGAGGGGGAGAGGGGGATGATTTTCTTGGAATTTGGAAGGGATTTTTAAATCCCATCCTGGATGGGAAGGGACATTTCCCATTATCCCAGAGCGGCTCCAAGCCCCGATGTCCAACCCGGCACTTCCAGGGATCCAGGGGCAGCCACAGCTGCTCTGGGAATTCTATTCCAGGCTCTCCTCACCCTCCCAATTCCCAAGATCCCACCCAAATCTCCTCTTTTCCAGCTAAATCCATTCCCTGTGTCCTGTCCTGTCCCTCCCTCCCTTTTCCAGACACGGATCCTCCCACCCACCTGATTTTCCCTGACCCCACATCCAACTGCAGAGCCCGGAGAAGGAGAGGGTTCATGGGTTATCCAGGATTTCCCAGTTTATCCCACCCTGTCCCAGCTCATCCCATCCACAAATCCCCAAACAGCTCAGGCAGAGCACGTGGAACCTCCACTCCTCCCAAAAAATCACCCAGGAGTGAAGAATTCCAGAGCTTTCCCAGCAGCTCGGAAAGGAAGGATCCCATTAATTCCTTAAACACCCTCCTCCAATGCCTGCCTTCATTCCTACAACTCCCCAGAATCCCTAAAAAAAAAAAATAAATTATTCAGGAGCTCCCTTTCCCTCAGCACACCCAGGAAAGGGCTCTTAGGGGAGGTGGAAAAACCCAGAGGAGAAATCCCAGTGGAATTCTGCAGATGGGAGTTTGCTTCCAGGGTATTGACACTGCACTCCTAAAAAAAAACCCAAAAAAACCGGAATTCTCAGGGATTTTTTATTTTTTTTCTGGAGCACGGAGTAGCTGTGGGCAAAAAATGTTCATTTTTCTCAGG
Source organism: Horornis vulcanius (assembly GCA_013401035.1). Taxonomy (NCBI): domain Eukaryota; kingdom Metazoa; phylum Chordata; class Aves; order Passeriformes; family Scotocercidae; genus Horornis; species Horornis vulcanius. The sequence goes on from VZUA01049813.1 coordinate 12,115, forward strand.
ACTGGGATCCCAGCAGGAAAATTCCGGGGGTTTTGGTGCCTGAGGTAAAGCTAAGCTTTGCTATAAGGCAAAAATAGTTTAATTAAACTAACGAGCTCCAATTAGTGCCCACGGAGCTTGGAGCAACCTGGGATAGGGAAAAGCTTCCCAGGGGTGGGAATGGGATGGATTTAAGGCCCCCAAACCATTCCACAGGGGAATTTTTCCCTCATGTTTTTATTTTTTAAAGGCTCCTTGCCCGGCTGGGCACAGATTGTGTGGAATTCTGCACTTGGAAAAGGATCAAAGGATCAAATCCAGCTCCTGGCCCTGCTCAGGAAAACCCCAAAAATTCCAGCTGCATTAGCACCCACAGCCAGGTGACATTAATTAACCGATAATTCATTAATTGGTGTCACAATACAACAAATTTAGGTTTGATAGAGCCCAGCTGGGATCAGGAACCTCTGATCAAAGATCCCACAAAGATCAAATCCAGCTCCTAGCCTTGCTCAGGAAAATCCCAAAAATTCCAGCTGCATTAGCACCCCCAGCCAGGTGACATTAATTAACTGATAATCAATTAATTGGTGTCAAAATAAAGCAAATTTAGGTTTGATAGAGCCTGGCTGGGATCAGGAACAAGGCCTAGGAGCAAACCCAGCCTTGCTCATCCCAAAAAATCCATCCCAAAGACCTCCAGCTCCCCTCCTGCCCATGGCAAGGGCAGAGCCTAATTTAAAAAAAACAGGAATTGCTGGAAAATTCCTGGAATTTTCCTTTTTTTTTTTTTAATGGAAAAGGCCCAGATTTCTCCTGCAGGATTGGGGAGCAGCTCATTCCTCACCCACCCAAAATGTGGCTCCATCCTTCCCTCTCCTCCCACCAAACTTTTGTTCCAGCAGGAGAAAAGGACGGATTCCAAGGGCTGACGGATTCCAAGGATCCCTGATTCCCGAATAACGGGAGAACAGCTCAGTGTTGTGACAGTTTTTAAGTGAAATTTTCAGTTTTGAAAGTTCTCTTCTGTTTTGTAACTCGGGACTCGTGCAGGGAAATAAAAACACCAAATTCCCAAGGCAGAATAATTCCCAGTGCTTTCCCAAAGCTCTCAGATTTTTGGGATAACTCTTGGGAATCACAATTGATCCCAAATCCTCCAGCCCCACTAAAACTGCTCCAGAAACTTTACCCCAAAAAAAGAATTTAAAAAAATCCCAGAAAATGGAGCACAACAAGGAAATCCCCTCCACATCCATGTTTTAATTCACTTGGAATTTGTTTTTTTAGGAAAACATTGGAATTTCCAAAAATCTCTGATCACCTGGGATAACTCTTGGAAATCACAATTGATCCCAAATCCTCCAGCCCCACTAAAACTGCTCCAGAAACTTTACCCCAAAAAAAGAATTTAAAAAAATCCCAGAAAATGGAGCACAACAAGGAAATCCCCTCCCCATCCGTGTTTTAATTCACTTGGAATTCTTTTTTTTAGGAAAACATTGGATTTTCCAAAACACTCCCAGAAATCACAATTGATCCCAAACCCCACNCCATCCGTGTTTTAATTCACTTGGAATTCTTTTTTTTAGGAAAACATTGGATTTTCCAAAACACTCCCAGAAATCACAATTGATCCCAAACCCCACGTCCTTCCCCTTTGGGTTCAACCTCAATAATCCTAAATCAGCTTCATCCCACAGGCTCCAATTTCCCTCAAATTCCAAATTTTCTCCCACATTCCCTGGAATTCTGCCAATCCACATGGGATTACCCAGAAGCAGAACCCCCCCTCCAGCCCCACAAAAGCTGCTCCAGAACCTTTACCCAAAAAAAACCCTGGAGCACAACAAGGAAATCCCATCCCTATCCATGTTTTACCGGGAATTTCATATCCAGGGGAAAAAAAAATGGATTTCCCACCCACTTTTCCCATTCCTCTTAATAAAATTAAGGATTTTAATTCAAAAAAATAAGGATTTATATTGGGAAAAGCAGGATAACTGGAGCAGCTGGTTTTTTTTTTTTTTGGGAATTAAACCAAGCTCCCAGCTTTAAGTAATGCTCAGGATTAATTCCAGGTGGGAAGAGTATAAAACAAAAATAAAATAAAATTAAAAAAAGGAATGGGAGCAGCTCTGGTTGGTGGATGAGGTGCCCCAGCTGCAGCAAATTGGGATAATTCCCATTTTTCTGCATCTCATCCCAGAGCTGGGACAGCCTGGAAAAAAAGGGAATGAGGGGGAGGAATTCCAGCTTCAAAGTTATCCCAAAAGCTCCCGTGGCAGCATTCCCGCATGGATTCGAGCCTTGAAGCAGTGGAACGCTTCCCAAAATTCTGGATTGCTCCAAAAAAAATCAGGAAAATGGGAAGGGGATCCGATATCCAGGGAGCAGAGCTGCCACTTCCAGGGAAAACAGCCTGGGAGAGGCAAATTCCTGAAACTCCCCTGGGAATATTCCTTAAATTCCTGACTCTGATTCCAGAGGGGTAAAATCTCCCGGGTTTAGCTCAGGGGGAAGCTGCTGATGGAATATCTGGGATGGAAGTGGGAATGTGGGAAGGAACAACCCCCATCCCGTCCTTTTCCCTCTTTCCTGCTGCTCCTCAATCCCATTTTCCCTTTTCCAGCACAAAAAAAGAAGCCACGGATGGCACAGCTGGGATAACAAAAAATCCCTTTTTTAAAAAAAAATTTTTGGGGTTTTTTAATCCTAGGGAAATCCAGGGATTTTTCAGGTATCCATCTCCCTTTTTATCAGGGATTATCCTAAAGAGTGCAAATACTTTTCATGGAAAAAGTATTTATGGGATATTTATGGGATATTTGTGGGATATTTATGGGATATTTATGGGATATTTATGGGATATTTGTGGGATATTTGTGGGATAAAGGGATGCAAAGGGGATAAAAGGGTGTTGTCATCAGCATTCCATGATTTGGGAATTTCACCAGTTCCTCACCTTGGATCATCCAAACCATCCCAATTCCCTGCAGCTCCCACTCCCACCAGGCACATTCCAGCTCCTGTCACTTCCCAAGGATTCCCAGTTGAAAAAATCCTTCCCAAGGATCCTCGGGAGCTCCCTGATGCCAGGAATTCCAAGGAAATCCTTCACACCCTCACAGGAAGCTCCTGATTATCCCAGGAGCATCCAGACCCTGCCCAGACACCCCAAAATTCCCACTCTGGGGATCCCTGGCAGCGTTTCCCAAATATTCCCAAAGTTCTGGCAGCCTCAGGAATGTGACCATTCCCTATTCAGTTCCCAGCGCTCTCTGAGGGAAGAATTTTTCCCTGATATCCCAAAAAAAACCCCAAAAAAGGAGCCTGTGAGGAATTTCAAGGTTTGGTCCTTCAATATTCCTTGGAAGGGGGAATCTCATGGAGAGCCTGATCCCACATCTTGGAAAAAAAAATGGAATTCTTCATCCCAGAGGAGTCCGGATCCCAAATGTGTCAGAGAAGAGCCAAGGCATCCCTTCCCTGGCAGAATTCCCAAAAAAAATTTGAGGAATGTGGAAGGCAGAACTGAACTTTAATCCTTCCTGTTTC
>VZUA01049816.1:2864-13684 GCA_013401035.1 Horornis vulcanius
TCTTCAACTTCACCAGCAACAGCAGGCAAGGTAAAGTGACAAAGAAAAGCCCTCCTGGGTTTACTCTTTCATAAATACCTCCTGCAGGGAAATAGTCTCCCTATGTTCCTAGGAGTTCACGCGTTCTTTATAAAGGGACAAATCACAGGACTGAGACCAAACAAATTAGAGCAGCTGCTGTCCATCATGGTAAGAACAAGAGCTTGACAGTGCTGCTCCACCTCCAAGGATGCCAATGATGGCAGTCCAGCTGATTTTCTGCTCTGATGGCCCACCTCTGGGCAGAGTTCTTCAATGGACACATAGCAAAAATGAACTCATGAACGCATAAAAGCTCACCCAAGCACAGAGCATTAGTTAGGTTCCCAGGGCTGCTCTAACTAATATTTTAGAAAGAGAGCTGAGCTCTCAGAATGACCTGCACAATGTCACAGCACAGCTTAGTGATGCCGCTGCAAGTGCACAACATCCTCCACCCCTCTGTCTCTTCACCAGGATTCATTACTCCTTTGTTGCTATGAGAATTAGCAAAAATTTGTAATTTCCTTTAAAGTTTAATATCTCTTGACCCTTTGCCCATTCTTCCCCTCACCACTGCCACGGCAGTCTTTGAAGAATAACACTATTAAATATTTAAAAAATCATATGAGAGATTGTGCATTGCAAGGGAATAGTTTCAAGGCTTTGCTACATAAGGAAAAAGAAATTAATTCTTCCATGAAGGTATCAAGGAATCATTTGTTGTCTATTTAGGGCACCATACCTTTTATTTATTTTAGGAGGAAAACAAATTAGTTAAGGCCCAACCTTGGAACAAAAACCTCTTTATTGACCCTTTAATAGCCCTTCAGAAGCCTAAAGACATACTTCCAACTTCCAGGGTGTGCTTGACATCAACTACCTTTTTGAATTTACAATAGACTCAAAATTAACATGATGGTGCTTTTTTCTTCTAGTCAATCTGGAAGTCGATAAAAACCTTTGAGAAGAGCACATAAACACACTTAATCTACATTTGCCCACACATCTCAGATTTTCCTGGCCAACAGCTTACAACCAGTTTAAAAACTAATAAATTCAGTTTGCCAACCATACTTTCCACCTTTGACTTGGTGGACAACCAGTGTTATTTTAAGAAGTTTGTATTCATACAAGAATTCAGCAGTAATAATTTAAATGTTACAAACTCAGACTAAACAACAGTGATACGTACAACGGCTCAGGATGCATTTGGTAACCAATAATGGCTGCAAGCAGAATGGGATGCTAATCTATGAATATTTCAAGGGATCAGTAATTTCTTATTAACAAATTTCATATATAAAGTTCTTTCAACAACCACAAGAAATACAATATTTTCATCCAGCTGGGTATCTCTACACAGGACTCATGGAATTCAACAGTAGTCAACTTAGTCTGGACCTAGTTGCAACTTCCTTAACATTCTTAAGTAATATAACCTACAAATAGTTTTAGTATCAAAAGATACCTAGTGATTTGCACATGTATATTTCAGAAACAGCTGAAACCTTTTAGTAAAAGAGATGTACTAGGCACACAGTTACCCCAGCCAGCAAGGTAACTCAGGCTTGTTGAAGGGGATTTCCTTCCTACACCCTCCCTATCTCCTTTCTCTCTTCCCAGTTTCCCTAATTAAGAGAAACTCCAAAGAAATCTAGTGCATAATACATTAATTTTAGTTCCTTTCCAGAATAGCAATTTAATTATTTTTATACCTATTCAGTTCAGAGGACAACACTAAAAATGAGTTTGAAAGCTGGAATAAATAACAGCTTTAGCAATAAATATATATAAAATGCCTATGATAACAGGTCTCAGATCTACCATTGGGCTTTAGATAATAAAAAGCACATAACATCTCTTTACGAAGGCTTCTTTACTATGGTTTTTTTTTCTAATTATTATTCCAAATAACTAACTTAGCTTCTATAAATACCTAGTCAAATTACTGTTTATGGAATTACAGTATAGTCCTCTAAAAATTGACTACTCTGCTTTTCAAAAATGGCAATAAAACACACATATGAATATGCAAATACACTAATGTATATTATTTTGTTAAGCAATGTAATTCAATTACACATGGACCCAGAAAAACTGAAGTAATTGAACAATATATATAAACCAAGCAGGCTAAATCCATGCAGAACTGAGTATTTACAACTAATAATAATTGGGTTTAGGTAACAAATCTCCCCATTTGAATCAGCCAGTAATCACTGGCACCAATCAAAAGATTTATTTCTTCATGCTTTCACACATTTTTATTCTAGACTTCTTGCTCTTCTGAACATTGCTATAACCTTACTGTCATGAACACACTGACTACAATTCAATCTTTAATGGATCTTTTGGTCAAGCTTTGCAGTGTTTGACACTCTTTTGTCACTGCACTTCCTCTGATGCTTGCCTTGCAAAATTCTCACTGCTGCTGCAACTTCAGCCGAGCAGTTGAGATTCAGTCACGGGCATCCCTCTTCGAAACCTGAGTGTTGCACACACAGACACACACACATAGATATATTTTTCCTTAACTGTCTGTAATTCTGACCCACTGTCTCTTTAGACTGTATCAGGTAACCCTTAAACCTCAGAGGAATAAATTTTTAACACTTTTATCCCCCCAGAAATAATAGCAAGGGTCTCATTTGCCTAAATGAGATTATGCAGCAATCACTGGATTTTCAAGAACTACAAGAACAGTATTTTAAATTCACTTTGGATTCTGTTTTGCTTTCCTTTCCTCTCCCATTGGCCTCGAGACATCTTTCTAATTGTCTTCCTCTGTGTTACTGTTTTTAACTATTCTCTAAATATAGATTTTCATATATTATTGGTGGGAGAGGGAAGGACATTTCCAAAATGTAAGGATTTAATGTTCATGCCTCCCCACTGAAATGATGTATTAAATGTGGTTTGTAAAATTCCTCTCAGAGTATAACAGTATGTTAATATTTAATATTATAGATTTCTTTTTTCCTTCACTGTAGAAATATATGTGGGAGGCTATTTGAGATCAATCCCTTTGCAAGAGTATATAGAAAACACACTCTAGGGAGAATAATTTGATTTTTTGTAAAGTCACATGTATGAAAATTCACCTGTATCAACTGAGGGTCACTGAATATCTGATGCTGGAGAAGAACAGAATTAAACACTTATTTCAAGACTGAAATGATTCCTAAAGATTGCCGAAGGATAGTACTTCATCAAAATTGTACTCAACAAAGGAACATGGCATACAATCAGCATAAGAATGAAAACTGAGACTACTCAAGGAAAAAGAAAGACCTTGAGCTATTTAAAGTAATGTTAGCTGCTAGAACTGTACCTGCATAATTCATGGACATAATGAAGTATTTCCCCTTCTGCTCTCTCCCACACACTTCAAAGAGAAAATGAAAGTACATGAAATCCAGCAAACAGAAAATTTTTTGAAAACATAGAAGCTCTGCCAACAGCCTAAAATCTTTGCATCAAGTGTAAAGCTTATGGACTACTTTCATACACCAAAAGCAGCTTAAAACAGTTCTTTTTTTCCTGAATAGCACCACCCAAAAAGCACATTATTCCCTACACAAATAAACTGAAGATTTTAGGAAAGAATAAATGCTGCCATGGTTGGTAAGAACATCTTCTGTAGCTAACATGTGAAAATCCAGTTATATAATAAATTAATGTGCCCTTAAGAACCAACGACAGAAAATTAGCAGTGGACGGAACAGTCTAACTATAGAGCTCGGATCAATCACACTATTCTTCAAAATATTTTTTGCATGCACTCTTTCAGCCATGTAAGAGAAGAGCAGGACTTTCCACCTGATTGTTATTCTGCCCTTTCAATTCTCTCTGTGCATTAAATCAATGTCTGCAATGATGCTCCTCTTGCCTGAGTGAATGTAACTAATGGACTCTCCCAACAGGTCTCAAGCTGGCACTCAGCCACACAGGGCTCATTGTGCCACAGATCCAGCCAGCTCCCTGGAGCCACACAAGAGGAACACAGCCAAGCCCAGGCACTGCTGGTGGCAGGAACAGGACCTGCCCATGCTCCTGTGCTGCCAGTGTCAGTCAAAACTAGAGGGGCAATAGCCAGTGTTTTGATAGCACAGGAAAGCCACCAATAGTATAACTGGTAACAAAAGTATTTTGTAACACTGCTAAGCAGAGGAATATGAATAATGCAGTATTCCAAAGACTCAAATAGAGAATAGTGACATATTTGCACAAACCATGTGTAGGAAATCACACAAAAAACCTCAAAAAGACGGTAACAAAGGTGGTGTGAGAGTGAAGTGATGGAATCAGAACTAGTCCTCATTCCAAAAAATTAGATGACCTATAGGAGAGGTGGATAAAGTCCCTTTCCTTTTGGGGTGGAGCCTGATAAGGACAAAGCCATCAAGGATGAGTGCACAAAGATAAGGAAGGAAGAAGCAGCACACTTTGGATCCAGTTTCCATCCAGCATTTGAGAAAGCAGAGCCTGGCCTCCACAGACCCAGTAAGGGTGATGGCAAGGACCATCCCAGCAAGACTGGCCTTGCTCCTCATCTCCTAAATAATCCCGTTTTTAGTTCAGCAGCCATGAGCAATTTATACACATACAGGTAATGTGCACACACCCACTAGCAACACAGGCAGAGATAAACACCTCTGAAGAGAGCTGGGAGGCAAGAGGTGGCCTCAGCATTGAAGTTTTAGTTTAAAACCATTTTAAGCAAATGTAAGCAATTTTAAGCATCTGTGATAGCATTCTAAATCTATGTTCAAGTCAACCCTAGGTAAGGATCAAAGCTTGACAGACCTGATAAAAGACAGCAACCACCTAACCCTGAATTCACTATTTGTCAAGAGTTTTCAAGTAAAAGCCATCTTTAAAATGTGTCAAATGCATCTTTAAAATGCAGCAAAAATCCTGAGAACTGTATCTGTGAAAAAAAGGAAAAAACTCTCAGACAGAGGTGCTTTGCTGAATGGTTGCCACGCTTTCAAATAATTTTAGAGTGTTGAGATTCACTTTGGTTGTAAACAGAATCAAGACAACAGGATTTTCTGTGTTCAAAAAGGTTAGCTTTTTCATACATCAATCTTCAATTTCATTAACAGAATCCTAGGGACAAAAACAACACACTCTTAAGAAAGTATGAAAATACAGTCAAAGAAATGCAATAAAGCTTAAAGGGACCAAATAAAGCCTCCTTTAATAGATTTTTTTCTTCCTCACTCTAACACACATATGCTTTCCTCCCAGCAGAGGGATCCATCTGCAACATGTAATCTGCTTTGTGGATTAGTTAATGTTTTTACAGCTTTTGTAATAGGCAAAGCTTTATGCAAGCATTCTAGTGCAGTCATTATCAACACACAGCTTTGGGAAATTTTTCTACACTCTTGCCAGATTTTTCTGCCAAACACAGAAAAAACTCCACAAGCATCTCTATCCTGCATTTATATAGGATATAATTTCAACCACTCTGTGAAGCTTCTATGTACATACCTTAGAGATGTGAGTACATCTAAACAGTGTCCAACAGGTTATTCAACACATGGATTGGTCAGTTATTTTTTTCCAAAACCACTCAAATTACAAACACAACTTACATCTAAACCTTCTGTCACTTGAAATTTTGTCTGTGTCCTGAAAGCACTCAAGTCAGTGCATCAGCCAACATTTAAAGGGTCAAAATTTGCTTTATGACACCTAAGGAATCTTCAATTCTATTTTTGCCTTTTCTTAGCCAGTGGTACAGAGAGGGAAAGACAAAAAAGAGTATAACCACAGAACTAGTGAGAGACCTGAGTGCCAAAAAGAGAAAAAAAATAATATCAGGGAATATAAGAGGGAGGACCTCAGTATTCATAGTCATGACAAACCCCTACCACTCCTGTGTCAAACTCTTACCTAAAGAATATCACTGTTCTGACAAACTACATCAGAACAATTTACCTACTGCAGCAATCCAGCATCAGCCACAGCCATCTGACAGACACAGCTGAATTCAAATTCCTTTCCACAAACAGCTTGGTACATACCAAGCTCAAGAACTGATTGATTTTTTCCTGCAAATAAAAGAATGTTCCAGTTCTAGTTATATCAGCTATACTGTTGGAGTCAGCACTTTTGGATGCCAAGTGAAGATAATCTGTTTTATGACTTGAGCATGATTTTGTTTCTAAGAAAAGACCAAGAACTTTCTGCATATCAAAACTCTTCTAGACATATCATTAGACAAATATTTTTTCCTTCCCAATATTATTATAAGCCAATTAAGGCTGAACCTTCCATTTCTAATTTTAAATTCTAGCCTCTAATGCTGGTGACAGAACACTGAAAAGTGAGCCTTGTAAATGAAACCACACACGACCCTTTGTTATAGTGTCATTAATGCAATATATAATAGATATGCTATGGATAATATTATTTGAATTCTTTCTGTTTCCATGGCAACTTTGGCCTACGGCTGCTCTGGTAAATAGGGATTTATAGCATTCTTTGAGAAATTCTTCTGCACAAATGGCATATTTCCACTACTGCATTTTTTTTTCACTTTCTTTGGTTTAGTTTTTGTTTAGATTTTTCTTTTTTATTGGAAGAAAAAGCGTAATGTCAATTATTGGTCCAGAAGAAAGATTTTTTTTTTTTTTAATTATCACAGTTGAGTGGGCAGTGAATTTGGAACCTGAAGCAAGGCAAACTGTTGCAAGCTTTGACTAACAGCAGCAACACAAAAATGCAACATCCAGTCTTGGAGAGTTACCAAAATCGCAGAGACAGCACAACAATGACTTGCTGGAAATCTTGCAATACAGCCATTTGACTGGCTTTGTTACTTCTCCCCTGTACTTTCAAAATTATTTGATGCTTAAGACACCTATCTCTTTCAGTATCTACGTCTGTATCGTCTTCTAATAAATATTTGGCTCTAAACAACAGAAAGGAAGAACAGCAATATCTATGAAACAGTGTCCAGTTCTTTCCCATGATTTACACCAATGCTTCACCTGCACAGAAAATTTTGGCATGCCAGGCATCCCAGAATGCCTGTTAAGAACAGAACACTATATGAGGGTATCAGAGTTCACCTGGCTGTTATATTCAAATTCAGAGATGACAAAAACCGCACCAAAGCTGCCACTCACCTTGACAACCACAATAAGGGACAAACACCAGAATCTGGCTGTGTCACAGCATTTGCCTTCCCCCATAAAATTATCTGTTGCTGAAGTCAGTGTGCTATTAAGAGGGTGATCTCCTTGCCAGAGCAAAGCAGAAAGGTCTGAAGGCACAACACTCTTGGAGAGGTATAACACAACTTGAACTAAGGCCAGGGAAAATAATTAGTCTAGCTTAAAGCTTATGGACACCCCTGTCTGTCCAGCCTACTCCAACAACCGCCCTAAGTTTTATCACTGCTTCAGAGCCTAAAGAAGACGCTGAAGATGATTCCCTTTGTAAAGCAATGAACTCACAGTTCATTTTAAGTACAACAAACCCTTAGCAATGTTAATTGCCTCACACACTGTTACTTGCTTGAAGGACATCCAATCCTTCAGTAATTTGAGTCAATATAGCAGCTTAAAAATCAGACTGATGTCAGGCTTATCAGATTAAGAAAATGTAGTTGCTGATGAATTCCAACCCGTGAAGTTCAAATAAAACACATATTACACATGTAATGTGATGTTACATAAAACACTTATTACACATATATGCATATGGGGCCCAAAGGTCATACAAGTTTTGTAGAGATTGGATTAGTGCCTGGGTCAGAAGAAAAAAAAAAACATTCTAAAAATTAGGTATAGGATTTAGCGCAAAGCACAAAACTTGTTTTTCACTCTGCTTACAGGTCTTTCACCCCCAATTCTGTTTCCACTTCTTTCCATTCACTGTGTGGCTTTGCTTTTAACTAATATCCGCTATGTTTCTTTGATAATTCCCATTCTCCCTACAAACTTAACAGAAATAATGTGCATACAATATAGAATAGCAAAGAAATAGCACATTTTTGGCTTAGAAGGAAGAGGAGGGAAAAAACGCAGTCACTGAATCAGCAACTTGGTCGTTAAAGGCTCTCTGGTTTGCCATTAAGTATCATATATGAAGTCAGAGAATTCCTCATCCTAGAATGTGACAAGCCTGGTGTTTGAACAAATGGAGATGGGTAGCTTAATACACTGATGAGTTAGACCTCAGACAGTCTAGAAACCTCAGCTGTGAGAGAGTACTCCAAAGAACTTTTTCACTAATCAACATTTATCTATCTTCAGTCTAGAGAGCAATTTAAACTCTGAGGTCATGGTGACACTGTCAGAAACTTCCTCAAATCTTAACCAAAAAAGACTGTCATGATAATGATTTTCACTTGCCATTAATTCCCAGCTGCCTAATTTAGTGCAGAAGAAAGCAGGCCCCCAGTACTAATTGGAATAAATTTTTAATTTAATAGTCTAATGTGCTGCAGTTTGGGGTTTTTTCCTTTCATCGAGTCAATGCTCTCATTATTTGTTAACGACTAGGTGCTCAGGGCAAATTGTTAAGAAACCTAAAAAAAGGTTGCCTCTTGGTCAACAGACTAAATTTTACAAGGATCACAGGGTAAGTTATAATTTTCTTTCAGAATTAAGTAAAACACAGTCTTCTGATTTGAACGGGATAGTGGTATTTATCGGTTCAGATAACAAACAGTTTCTGTTTCACTCCCAGTCTAAGCAGCCAACACCACAAAAACCCAGACTTATTCAGCGCTGAAGTCAGGCTTTTATCCCATAACATGAGTGAGATGAATCCTTATGGACTAAGCTTCAGTAGGTCCATGACAATAAACTCATTTAGAGAATACTTGCCACACAATCTTATTCAGCATATAACTGAATCAGTTTTCAAATTTATACTAAAAAGAACTTTGTCTCTTAAGTGAGACCAGTCTTCTTCTGTGTAGTCAGGACTTAAGAGAATAAGCTGAAGTATTAAACAGCAAATATTTGCTGTCTTAGAGCTGACAGACTGACATTACTTTCAAGTGTTTACCACACTGAGGAAGTACTTGTACTATACTTTTGAGTATCTTACTCTGGAGTACTGCACTATACCAATACTAGTGATGTTAAAATTACTTATTCTCAGCCAGGTTCTAACCTCACTTCAGTCAACAGGTTCCATTACCACTTCTTAGAAAGATTAGCAGACACTTTTATACATCCAAAATGAAGTGGCATGTTGCTTCTTGGTCAGTATTCCTATTTTTAAGATGCTCTCCTGCATGTAAGATCCTTCCCCTAGCTGCTGCTTTTAGTCTAAAATAAAAGTTCAGAGGTAAAGAGGTTCCAGAAACAGGAAGAAGCTACATGATACTACTGAATGTGCTAAGCAAAAAAAAAAAAAAAAAAAANAGGTCTGCAGTAAAAGAGTACATGAACTTTCACAAGCAACAACTTGTTAGCCTACTTTCCTAAAGAATAAGGTAGATGCTGTCCCATTGTGTAAGCATAACATTTTTTTGTCCATTTCCCCAGGAAATTTTGAACCTCTTTACCAACATTCACTAAATTGGAAGGTGACAGTCTCAAAAGCACAATGCAGAAGCTGGGCTACAGCAGGTATTNNNNGCTTTTTGAGTAGCAGAGTAAGATTCAAGCACTGTATCTCCTACGATCAAAAGCCAAGTGGAAAATCGAGAGCTGTAACTGCCTCGGCCATAATAGCTTCCTTCAGTTTCATCCTATGCCTATACAGAATGACAAAGGTGTATTTTAATCAGTATCTCTATGCCATGTTCATGTACTAAAAAAACCAAAAACTCCATGATTAAGTGCGATATTAAAAAAAATTCACATAGTATCTTTTTTTTTCACACTATGTCATATTGCATGAAATTTAGCTTTGTCATTTGGGTACAGTATCTATTACTAAACCATTCTTTTCTGAAATGTCTTGACACAATGTATACTAAAAAGGAAACCAAGTCTAAACTCCGTTATGCCTCAATACAACAGGATTTTATTTTCCTCTCTATACAGTACCTGCATGGCTACTAAGCAACCGCTCTGAACAATTATATACTCTCACTCTGCTACTCAAAAAGCTGCAAATTTGCTTTACAGCCAGTTGATGCTTAGAGAGGCAGAACAAAAGCATGTTGAGCTGGCCTGTCCATCACCTCACTCAAAGCACTCCTCCACATCACAAGAGAACTCCTTAGCCTGCCAGCTGCCCAATGCCTTTAGGCATCTTTTCCCCTTAGGCAACACCACAGAACTCTAAAGTTGAAGTGACCTTGCCGAGCTCCAGCATAAGGATTTTACTTGCCATGGTATTTTATCTGTCAGGATTCTTTACTCTTGAAAGATGCCATATCCTTCCCAAATCCAAGGACAAGGCACTGCCAGTTTCTTAGCACCACAGGGTTACAGCTCCCTGGTTATGACAGTGGCATCATCAAAAATAAGAAGCTCAAAGAGGCTTCCTTGCCATGGGCCTCACCTGCCGAGAAATCAAAAGAATCCTGCTTGCTCTCTTCCCAAAGCCTCAGCATGGTTTTCTACACCAGAGTGGCATGCTGCTCCTAAATGCTCACCAAATATTATCTGACTGCTATTTGTATAAAATAAGAACATAAACCACGTTTTAATCAAAAGGCTTAGCTATCATACTATACAAGAATTCGAGCAGCCTTCTACTGCCCAGCCAGGCACGTTTTAACAGCAGCATCCATCATTCTGAAGAAGCCTAGTGCCACCAAGTGGCTGAGTGGAAAAATTAGCTCCTGGGTAAAACGCACTGGATCTGTAGAAAGC
>VZUA01049817.1:3385-13550 GCA_013401035.1 Horornis vulcanius
TGGACACATGCCAATTTGAATTACTCTGTTCTGCTTGTCAGTTATCTCTTTAATTTTGTATGAATATGGGATTACTGTGTGCTGTTAATCACTTGTCAAGATCCAGCCAATAGCTGAGTGCAAAGCAACCATTAAAGTTGATCCATTGTCAAATATTCAGGTTTTCAGAGTAAATGTCCTGTTGTAGGTGAGTTTTCAGTAAAGATCAGATTTTCCAAGCAATGTTGTTTATTGTTACTAGTTAGTGTACAGGGTGAGCTCTGTAAAATAAGCTCTTCTAAACAAATGGCAGAGAGGTGGTGTCAGTGCCAAAAACTATGCAATTTCAGGTGTTTTTAAAGCTTGCTGGAACACTGGCAATTTGACAGGATTACTCACAGGATAGTACTAGTTCTCAAACAATAGAAGTCACAATGGTACTAAAGCAGATTCTTGGTAGGTCTGTCTTACACTTTACAAAGTGTGTATGATTCTGACTGCATCAGTGTATACAAATCTCTGCTAGTTGCACCTCAGACACCTCTGATGAAGAAGTTGTATAATTATATTTGAGAAGTTACTTGCTTGGCAGCTAACAAGACTTGCTCAGAGCAGGATGAATTGGTCCAATTACAGTAGAAAGCTAATGTAGAGATTCATCTTGTGAACTCAGCCTGCGTTGTACTTGATCAGCCCTGACAGGGTAGACAGAGGGTCACTGAGTCATCTTTGTTTCCTGGTGTATTCCTAAATGTATACTTTACCTGTATAGACAGTGGCATCAAAGTAGTCAGTGACATCCAAGGCCGTGGATGTCAAAATTTGTCTCAGAGCCTCATACCTGTTTGTCTTATGTTTAGTACTCAGGAAGGCAACTTGTTCGACCAGTCAGAAATACACAAGTTGTTTGGTTTTTAATATATTAACACACATTTCAGTTTAAACACATTTATGTGCAAGTTATCAAATTCTTTTTGGTTGGGATGATTTTTATGTTAGGTCATTTAATGTCCAAACCAACCATTTAAGACATACTTTAGCATAAAAGAACTAACAAGAGCACTTTCTGTTTTGGCATGAGATTTCATTTCTTCATATTACTTTTTATGTTATTTGTGCCAGTACATGTGCTAGATGCCATATTGAACTCCAGGAACTTGAGCTAAACATAATGCACAGGATTTTGTGGTAGTACTGTGAAGATGTATATCTCTGTCTATAGTTACCAATCTGAAAGCATCCAAATACCCCTCTCAAACTCAACCAAAACATTTTTTCAAAACATTACCTACTTTTTTCACAAACTTTTGGGTTGTACGTGCCCAGGATAAGCAACAAGACACAGTGACTACTAAACACATGACTCCATAAATCCCAATGACTTCTATAGCTTGTTTAATTCTCTGTCCGAACACACAGAAATGATGTTCACAAGAAAAAGTCAATTTAGGAATCTAATGTGATACTTAATGATCCCATCTGCAGTGGTCAATGTCAGAAAGCATGATCCTTTGTTTTAGACAGCTGCTAGCAAGTGACATCTGCAGTACCTGAGCCTTCTCCTCTTCCCCTGTGTGACCTTCTTCTTGAAACAGGAGTCCAGACTAGAGGATGTCTAACCCAAGGCTATAAGTTCTATGTATATTTTTTTAAAAAGAAATCAATTATTTACAGGTCTACTCTTGAGTACCTTTGTCACACTGTTATATGCTGGAATTTTTTCTACAGATTACCTATGTAAGTGTTTTAGTAAGAAGATACTGCAATGCATTTAGTCCTTGTCATGAGTAAACAAGCAGTTGAAAAGTATATTCTTTTTAAAAACAGTGCAAATCTGGTATGTATGTGCTTTCTATATGTCAGCACAATTTCAAGATAGAAATTTTGCCGTTAATAAGAGCAATTTATAATGGTGTAGTGTAATAACATACACAATAGGACGTGAGGCTCAGAGGTATCTCTTTGGGCTAAATACTGCTGCAGACACAAACTTGCACAAGTAATGATGCTGGTGTTTTAGAGAGGATGTTGTTAAGTCTAAAAGGCTATAAGGGATTACCAGACAGGAGGTATTGATGGAAGAGTTAACAGGGAAATGTAGAAAAAACCTGCTTCAGCAGAAGGGCATTAGGGAGGGGAGGGGGAAATCTTTCTAAACAGCTTTTACAGGACATGTCTGTATAGGGATCATCTACTCACACCAAGTCATTACAGACAATATTTTCTTAAAGTTTTTTATCTTTAGAGTTTCAAAACACTGTACTGTCCTCTCTGAATCTTTACAATAGAAGCTGAGACTACTATGAGTAACTGACCTATCACAGGTCACAGATTATATACTGCTGACTGAAATATGTTCATAAACTTGGAAAAGTGAACAGCCTTGTCTAAGCATCTGCCTAAATCTTTTCTGTCTGAAGAAGCCACTTATTTTAGGACTCAAGGACATATTTCGGACAATGTGATAAAGTGTTCCAAAACTGACCAATGCAGTTCATGCAAATATGTGTTTTCCTGTGACACATTCCTTGCAGCAGATCCATAAAAAAGAGTTCAGGGTAACATCCTGTCAGGAATGCTGTAAGGTGTAGGTGTGTACCCCATCAGCTGAGCTGAAAATGCCTAGAGCTTTCATGGCAGGAAAGGAGACCAAGAGGGAAATCAGTGTGGGTTTAAGAATGACTATTTTGTTTTCCAGGTCTTTGAGTTAATTTTAGCTTATGCCCCTGAGATAAACCAAAATATTTTTTTTTTTCCACTATATAGCATTGAAGCAATCTTTTGATTGCAAATCTTGTGAGCATTTGTTGGTCTCTTACTCTTTCTTTATCTGAAAACTACTATATTGAAACCAATATGCCTCTATAAAATGTTCCAGCTTCTGTGAAACACTTATTTAATGAAAATATATTTAACTGTAAATCTTTCAATGAACTCTAATGAGAACCACATAAAACATTTCTGAACCACTAATACCACTATGTTGTGCTGAGCTAGATGATCTTTCCCCCCTTATTTTTACATTCATATTTATAAGATTTGACATTAACTGTGTTTTCTCTCTCAGTGAGACTTTAAATGGCAAATTTTAGCCTAGCTTTTGCTCCTTAAATTCAGGCTTCTTATTTTTCCTATATTGGTATGTAGAAGGTCTGTTTGCCTGGAGCTTTTCTACTCAGTGTTGTGTCCTGATTTTTCTTTCTTTTTTCCCTCATAGCTTTGACATCTTGGCTGCTGAATTTGCCTTGCTTCTTGTAGTAGGACAGAAATTAATTAATCTACTTTCTGTAATTGCACAATAAAAAAAAAAAAAGATGTTGGCAAATTAGAAGACACAGAAATTACATGTACATTTTGGATTCCAAGATAATGTCTAACAATTTTTTTTTTTTTTGTATAAATTGCATGCTTAATGAATTGCTTTAAAATATCTGCATATTTTTGTGCAAGTACCTCTTTGTTTGTGAGTCTTGAAAGACAAATGAAATTGCTCTCCCACATATGAAAATGTTGCCCTTAGTGTAGCCTAACTGTGCTTGGTCATCTGCTTTTTTTCCAGTCATGGTCATAAATTTGGATGGGATCCTTACACTCTGAATTGCCACTGGGAATCCAACAGATTTAATTTTCTCCGGAGTTACTGACATGTAAGGTTTTGTTGTTCAATTAACTTGAACACATTGTAGTATGACTGCTAAATAAATATCTTTTGGCTTTGAAGAAAAGTGGTCTCAACAAGAAGGAAAGAATAAAATAAACCAGCTAAACCAAGGAAATGAGGAAATATTTTTTACTTTGACTGCATGTTTGAGTAACTCAGTGGTTTGAATTATTCATTTGTAGTTAAATGTAAAACTGCACAATCTACAAATATTCCCAAACCAAGACTAGACATCAATCTGTTTAAATAAATAAAAGTTAATTTATAAAGATGACGGTGAGGAAAATGTTCTACCTTTTTTAGTTAAAAAAAAAACAAACAAAGAAACAACTCCCCCCAAAACAAACCAAACCAAACCAAAAGGACCACCGCAACAAAACTGTAGGTCAGCTGGTCATAGCTCTTTGCTTTTATTTCCTAAAAGGAATGGATTGAAGCTGGGAACAAAGCTACAATATATTCTGGAATGACGAATTTTCTTGTAACACAAACCTGTGTTTTTTTCCTATTGGTTGTGTGTGGAGGTTTCATCTGTTGTTTTTCCTTTGGTTTGATTTTTTTGGTAAATTTATGTAATCTTACAGAACAGAAGGTTAACAGTGCTCCAGTTGTTATACAAAGATAATCTGTAAACCTTCCATTCCTGGATTTACTGCACAGTGTGGGTGTGAAAACTCTGTGTCTTGGGTTTGTGAAGAAGAAGAATATATCTGAAGACAACATGCTTTAAACTGCCTTGTCTGTCTCAATAACGTGTGGAACTCTTACTTGTAGAGCATTGTGTTTTCTCAGCTCAGAAGAGGAAACACAGTCTGTACTCTTCAATTAGAGTAAGTTTTTAAAAGATCACCTATTTTTTTAGATTAAATTGACATAGACAACATGGAATACATCTTGAGATTTATAAGTGATTTCTTTCCTATGCCCTTCATATTCTTTTTCCACACCACTACTCATGTATCACTAAACAGGAAAAGATCAGCTTGCAGATTTCTGCTAAAACAACAGAAGCTTCTTTTGCAGCTTGACTGGCTCCTTCCGTATCTATTGCTTCTGCAGCTGCTGCTGAAAAAGCAGCTGCTCCCTTCACATGCTCTGATGCTGAAGCTGCACCTTGAGCCTTGCTGGCGGCTCAGGTGGTTGCACAGCTCCTTGGCACGTCAGAAGCGAGCTTACGGCTGTGGCCCCTTCTGAAATGGTTGCACGCAAGGTCGCTAGAGACCTGTGTGAAACAGGGGCTTCTGAGGACAGTGGACTGGTGGGTTTTGGGCCCAGAAGTGTGTTCTGCAGCCTACAGGCCTTTAGCTATGAAGTCTTGGACTTCAAAAATCAAAGCGGAATTTAACTATTTAATGAAAAGATGATTTTAGGTCACGTTTGAGCCAATTGACATCAACAATTCCTTGCAGAGGAATGAATGAAGGGTAGAGACAGCAGCTCCCAGCAAAACTTAGCCCCACAATAGCAGGCCAAGAGTGTGAGATGCTAAGCTTTTACCCAAGCTAGAATAAAGTCAGAATACATAGGCACTGCAAGAATAGTAACTGACAGAATTAATGCCCAAGGATCTGGGTTCAGACAGGAGGAAACATGGGCACCTTATGAACTACTAGTCAGTTTCAATTGATGTGTACTGTTCAAACAAGACCTTCAAATGCTACAGTAAATTCATATTAGATATTGAAAACTATAATAAATATATCCATTAGCTTTCCTGCAAAAACTGATAGTGACCTTGCCTGAGTATAAACAGTGTGAGAGAGCTTCCTGGTGTGTTCAATGAGTTTGAGACATATTTTCTATGTCCTCATGTTTTTTAGAGTTTGAAACTCTTATATTTGAGGAAAAATCTTCCAGAACACATACTTCAAATGCTTAATGTATTGATAAACAAAATGTATATTTAAAAGAAAATGTATAAAATGAAGGTATGGATAAAATTTACATGAAAATAAAGTTTCCTTGATAATAAATTATCAAACTAATTTTAGATGAGACCATGGAGCCCTTTTTCTGGTTTGGTTTCATACAGAAGACATCTAGTTCAAGTATTTGGACTGAGATTTCAAGTAAAGTGTTGTAAGTGGGAACAAGCTGAAGTCACTTCCCAAAAACATCCCTGACTTGAACTAAGGTGGTAATGGAAATGTGCTATTAGTTGTTATTCATCATTGCTATCAATGTCTAGTTCCTTCAGTGCCAGCTAATACTAGAAACAAATAATTCCCACTTTGGGAGTACTCTTCAGAGACCTGTTAAGAAATCTGCTTCAATGGCTAGCTGCTAGGTAATACTAATTCCTCCCCACACTTCCCATCCCCTTTTCCCTTTAACCCTAACATTAGACTGAGTTTAAACTTTCCAATGTAATGTAAAAGAAGACTTCTTTTTACCTTTGAGGTTATAATGACAAATGTGAGAGAAGATAACAATTTCTTTGGCTTAATCATGCATATCCTAACCCATAAAATTGAGTGTATGTGAGCTAATATCAGCAAGGTTATTTAACTTCCATATTTTCTAGGAACTTAAGGAGCCACTCTCAGAAAATGTCAAGCTCTCTGCTAGCATTTCTTAATATGCCCATAGCTAAGCACTTGCTGGAATTAAAAACAGTTACAAACCTCCTAGATACAACTTTTTCTTTATCCTATAAAAAGCTGGAAGGAAAAGCTATTCCCTGAATTTGGTGCTTTAGGGGATAATAAATGTGATTTTTGAGGATCTATCCATCTCCAAAAAGCCAGTACTGGGTTTGAAATTTTGAATTAAGGGTTTTCATTTAAGGTATTGTACAGTATCACCAGTATTGCTGGACAAGACCTGTTTACTTCTAATGACAAAGTTAAGATGCTGCATTTTGCTGGGTACTTTGGGCTAGCCCTATAAAGGGGACCAGCAGTTATGCAGATCTACTCCTCAGGCAGGGATAATACTGTTGGCTTGGGGTTGGCATCTAAGCACTAAGAAGAAAGGCAGCAGTAAAGGCTTCTACTTTTCTGCCTGTAATTTTAAGGACAATGATTTTAGTTATTACTGCTCCTCGAAGCTTGCCAGTTTTAGAAAAATCTACTGAGCAGTTTAATGTCTATGTCTAATAAAATACCATTTCAACAGGTTTTTAGGTGGGAAGTGTCCACGGTGGTCGATGTTGCCACAGCTGTACTTCATTCAGGCAGTACCTAAACTATCACCTTGAGAACCAGTATGAGTCTTCTTGTTGCAGCTTCAGTGTCCAAGGAGTCTAAAACTAAGTTATAGATACTAGTTCCCTGATTTTGAATGATTGGCTACCACTATGTTCAAAGTCAAATTATTCTTAAGTGTTTGGCAGTTTACAGGTGAATTTTCCCACTGCTATCAGAGCTCGGCCGTAGTGTAGGCCCAGCACTTTTGAAACAACTTTTTACCTAAGGAAGTCACAGATTATTTGGCAGGTGTATGTGCTGATTAATGAGGATGTTTAGTTTTTATTTAGGGATTTCTCCACATGTAATTCTATAGATACAGCAAGGAGTTACAATATAGACTGTGTTGTTATATGCCTGTGTTTTTACTTTGACAAAGGTGTGGGGAAAAAAAAAATATGTGTTTTGATTTTACAATTAATAAGGTTACATAGGCTCAGCTTGCAAACAAAATGCAATGAGTGAATTCTCTCTTTTATCTTTGCTTTTTCCCACTGTGCTAACAGTGCTTTCTAATTAGCCCACTTCCTGCCTATAATAGCCCACATCTCTGTATCTCTGCTTCTAAAGTGACCTACCCTAATTTTAAAAGTGTGCTTCTGTTATGGTGAGCATTTATAGAAGGAATCCTTCTTAGCCATAGGCATTGACAAGACTGGTTGTTCTTTCATCACGCTTGGTTGCAATCTGCTGCAAGTCAGAGGGTTAATCAGAACAGTGTAAGAGTATTGACTTTCAGACTACACTGTTAGACTGCTTTTGCCAGTGCAGTTACTTAGATAGTAATTTAAGACTTACAACACAGATAGAATGAACATTTTGCATAACTGCATACAGGGGAAAAAAATCACCATGGCCTTAATCCTGAAAATGTGCATGCCTGCCTGAGAGCTCATGTTATTTTGTCTTCAGTGGGACTAAGCTTTTTCTCTACACTGAATGTCTTGCGTACATGTTGCCAAATAAAGACGTCTGCCTTATTTTCTAGTAGAGCAGAAGGGTCCTCAACAAAAACCTAACAAAAATCGTTTCCCCAAAACAAAGAGGAGGACAGGGAAATGAGCTAGTTTGATTTTGTCACATTTCATTTCAATATATAGGTTTTTTCAAAGTAAATATTTGTCAGCAGTTGTGCTTTCCTTTTTGGAAGTCTTTTTGGGTCTTTAAGTCCAGGCTTCTGTGACTCTAAGCAAAGTTTTGACATTATCCTCTTCATTAAATGGTAAGCATTATACAAAGTTAGAAAACTAGCATTTTCCCTCCATTTGGAGAGTTGTTTAGTGGATATCCTTTTCAAAAAACTACCTAAATAGTCTACCTCAATGATGTCAGATGGTCTGCTGTTGCCTGAATTACCCTTCAGTTCTAAATTTTGCTGCTTTTCTCTTTTTTTTTTTTTTTTTCCCTTCCAAATCATTACTTTGGAATAGGTAGAAGAAGCTGGAAAGTTTTAATGGAGGTTTTAAATAAAATCGTTCTGTCCTGATACTTTCTCATGCTACCCCACAATCTTTAATGGCTAAACAGAAGTTAACTACCTTTTGCCTCTTCAGGGATCTTGGAAGAATCTCATGGGAACAGGCCCTGCAGGGAAGAGAGATCCGAGAGTGTTGGTTGATATTCAAGCACCACTCCCAAGCTCAGAAATGATGCATTCTAATGGACAAGACATTAGACAAAGACTGAAAGAGATCTGTTTGGAGTAATAAAGAACTCCTGTCAGTTGCTCTGTCAGTAAACAGAAAATACCCAGGAGATGGAGGCAGGCTCAGACCACTTGGAATGAGTATAAAGAGGTTGGTAAGGAAGGTAGAAATGAGACAAGACAGGCTAAGGCCCACCTGGAATTTAATCTGGACAAGGATGTAAAGCCAAGGAGGTCAAGGACCAGAAGAGGGCCTTTTTAAAATACTTCAGTAATAAAAGAAGCACTGAGGAAAATGTAGATCCATTACTAAATGGAAGTGGGACCCTGTTAACAAGGGACACAGAGGAGGCAGAGTTAGTGAATGCTGCCTCTGCATCATTATCACTGACAAGACCAGCCCTTAGGGATCTCTGACCCAGGAGACTAGGGAGAAGGAAGGGTTGAAGGAAGACTTCCCCTTGCTCAAGGAGGACCAAGCTGGAGTCAGGCTAACCTGGCATCCACAAGTCCATGGGCCCTGATGGGATGTACCCACAAGTGCTGAGAGAGCTGATAGACACCAGGGTGGGCAATTAAAACCATCTTTGAAATGCTGTGGTGATCAGAAGTGCCTGAGGACTGGAAGAATGCAAATGTCACAATGAGCATAAAAATGGAAAGAGTACCCAGGAAACTACCAGACAGTAGCCTCAGTAGCCTCAGCTCAATCCTTGGAAAGGTGACAGAGTGCCTCATTCTGGAGGCTATTTCTATCCACATGGAGGACAAGAAGATGATCAGGAGTAGTCAGCATGGATTCATTGGAGGTAAGGCATGTTTGAACAACCTGTTTGCCTCGTATGATGAAACAAGTACCTGAAAAGATGAAGGGAGGGCAGTGAGTGTCCAGCAGAGGATGACAAAGATGACTAAAGCACTGGAGCATCTCTTTTATGAGATAAAGCTGTAGGAGCCGGTTCTGTTCTGCCTTGAGAAGAGACAGCTGATAGGGGATTACATCAATGTCTGTAAGTGTCTGAGGTGAGATGTCAAGAGGATGGAGCCAGGCTCTGCTTGGTGATGCCAAGCTTTTTTCTGTGTCCAGTGGGACAAAAAGCAGTGGACAGAAACTGGTGCACAGGAAATTCCACCTGAACACAAGGAAGAACTTCATTTCTATGCAGTGACTGAACCACGAAACAGATTGCCACAAGAGGTTGTGGAGCCTCCCTCACTGGGGATATTCAAGAACTGCCTGGATACCATCCTGTGTTTTGTGCTCCAGGATGACCCTGCTTGAGCAGGGAGGTTGGACCAGATGACCCTCTGTGGTCCCTTTCGACATGACCCATTTTGTCATTCTGTGAAGTACCTTGAGGCACCTCCTTATTAACTCCTTTTATTCTGATTTGAAACCTGTTTTTCATGGGTGAATGGGACTTCCTTCTGAACATGCTGTTATACTCATCTCTGCCTCCTTTGGCCACAAGTTCTGGAGGTTCATTGTTGTGAAAAGTACTTACTATCATCATTTCTACTCTGCTATTCTACCAGTTTTGTCAAGTGCCTCTTGTGCTATTTCAGTTTGTTTCTCTTGTTATATCTGAATCAGTACATGAAGGATTTTACAGGCATGAAAGAAGTAGTACTGCTGTTTAACAGCCAGAAAATGGAAAGAAAATGTTTCTGAGACATAAGTATATGGAAGCA
>VZUA01049817.1:43664-56189 GCA_013401035.1 Horornis vulcanius
CTTTTATTTGGTTCTTAACCTGATGAGTTCCAATTTCTCTGCATATTCCTTTGGGAAAGAAAGAGACTGGGAAGCTCCCTTCATAATATCCTCATGATATGAGATAGCAACTATCTTTTCAGCTATGTAATTATCTCATTCCTTACTGTTATCTGTAATACTCACACCATCACTGGCATCCTGGATGATTTCACTGCTCATAAAGATGTAGCTGTATCTTTTCTGTTTCCATTTTATTGCGCTTCCAGTTAAGATTTATTTTTCTGTTTGTTTACCTAATATTTTTGAAAGCCTATACAATTAAATACATGCTACAGCTAGTATCCAAACTTTTGTCTGCAGTCAGCTTATTTCTCCCTTTTAGGAACATTCAGAAATAGAAAAAGCTGAAGCCAAAATCCACTGGTAACAACTGAAACCCAAATGTACACAAGGGAAGCAAGCTGAACCTGTGAATGCTTGTATTTCTAGATGTCACTGAAATTTTATTTGTGTTCTTAAATCAGAAAAAACTGAAATATACTTTAGTGTTTTGTAATAAAATAGCCTTTAAAATACATAAATTCATCATGCGTTTGGGAACACATTATTACAATAAGGAAATTTTTTTCCATCTTTCTGCAATGCATCCCAGAGGATTCAGAGAAGAAAAGCATGTATGAGAATTTCAATTTCTGTGCCTGTCCCCAATAATAAAATGGTGGTAGCTGCTCTCTTGTTATTTGTTTCATGTTATTTTATAGTCCAGAAAATTACTTACTGTGTATGCTCAGGTATCTTTTACATAAGGTTGCAGAAGATTTCTTTGACATTACTGATCCCCCTGCAGTGAAATGCTTTGATGTAGATTTATCAGTTGTCTTGTGACTCTTGCTTATGGAGAAGACCAAACTAAAAAGAAATGTCTCAAAGACAAATTGTTCCTCCAAGCTTATTAGCCACAATACCTCATCTTTTTGTCATGGTTAAAATATTTAGTCGTTCTTGATGTTTCCATGTTTTAGAGCTGTTTTGATCACTGTTATTTTGACCTTCTGTCTTCTCTAAGAATAGAGTTACTGGTTGTTGTGTATCCTTTCTTGCCTCTCTTTTCTGTCTCATTTTCTCTTGTGCATCTCTTTTCTGTAGTTATCTGTATATAGTTCTGTCACTTTATATATAGTTTCCTCTTGGAAATTTTTAGATTCTGAAAAACATGCCAAAGACTTTGAGTGTGTAGCATGAGTTCAAAGTTATCTCTACACCTATATCTGACTTCTTACTATGTGCTTTTAACCTTCATTAGCATTGCAAATATAACAAGGCTAATCCAAAGTGACTTTTAAATCCTGTGATTTTTTTCCCCATCATCCAGGCTGCCACATTAATGTGGTGAGGCACTAGAAGAGGCCATTCACAGAAATTGTACAGGAGCCATCCCTGACACTTTCCACAAGCTTGTTTGGTGGCAACTTCTCTTCCTGTGGCAGGGGTGTGGAACTACATGATCTTTGGGGTCCCTTCAAACTCAGGTCATTCTGTGATTCTATGTAGTGGTAGGATGGGGTGTAATGGAAATAAACTCAAAGAAAACAGGTTTAGTCTAGGTATTAGGAAGAAATTCTTTACTGTGAGGATGCTGAGATTCTGGAACAAGTTGCCAGAGAAGTTGTGGGTGCCCCATCCTAGGAAGTGCTCAAGGGCTGGGAGTTGAAAAATCTGGTATAGTGGAAGGTGTTCCTGGGTTGGAATGAGATTATCTTGATGGTTCATTCCGACAAAAACCATTCTGTGATTCTTTGATCTAAACCAAACGGCTAAACCTTTCCAGGGTAAATGTTGACATTCTGTGTATAGTCCCCAGAACAAAGGGGTTCTCATTCACAGCTTACTGTTTCCTGGAGACTTTTCCAATCATCCAGCTCAGGGAAGTGTAGGCTGGTACTTTCTTGGCCTCCTCAGATGCAGACAGAAATAAAATGTGTATGGCACAGGGAAAGCAGGTAAGAGTGAGAAGGATAGAAAGTCCAGTTACGAGAATAAAATCCTTGGAAGACAGTGGTTAGGAAAGAAGATCCTGTTTTTCAGCACTGTTCAAGTGGGCTACAACTAAGGGGCCTATTGGGGGAAGAGAAAACTGTTACTTATTCCAGACTGTGAGTAAAATTTCATTTTTCCTCAGACATTAGATTATCCGAACTTTACCGCTGCAGAAAAATAATTTAAACTTTTGAAGATTTTGCCCTGAAAAATACTTTTGAGTTTCACTGGCTACACAGGAGTTCTCATCCAGTGGAAGACACCTCAGAATATCCCCCAAATGAGCAGTCTCTATTGCATTTATAGGTTGTTAATCAAAAACAATTTATTTTGCTGCCATGCTTATATTCTCTAGCTTCTTTGCACGCTCAATTTTCTGCTCTGAAAAGGAGGGGGAGTGCTTTGGAAAACTGTGCTCAAGATCCAGTTTTCTGTCAATCCCAAGAAATATACCTCAGCAAAGGAACAGTTTACAAACTGGTTCTTAAAAGCTCTAAGTGCAACTTGATAAAGTCAAATAACAACTCTCACAGCTGCTGTACCACTAGTAATAATTGCTATGCTTGCAATGGCTTGGAAACTGCCTGGGACTTCTTGGTCCCAGTTTTCAAACTCTTTGCTTATCTTGTAGGTAGCAAGGATATGTCTTTGCTAAAAATACAGTTGAAAACAAACAAACAAACAAAAAGAAAATTCCAAGACCACTGGGACACTAAGAAAGGATTCAGGGAAAGAGCTGAAGAGGAGAAAGGCAGAGGAATCTGAGGTATGAGGAAAAAACTTATTACTCCACAGCTTTTTAAAGTCCTCCTTCTCAGAAAATATTGACTGAAACTACATGGAAGATTTCAGCTTAACCACAATTTTAAAAGCTTTCATAAATATTGCAATAAAGTTAAATTCATTGCTAGTTAAACCCTAACACTGGCATAAGCTTATTTCTTATTCTGATGACTGAGCTGCAGCAGAGAAGCAGCATTTGAAAAGCAGAGGATTTATACTGCAAAATTTGAAATATCTTTCTTTGTGGAATAATAAAGGACACTCGCCATATTCTATTCTAATAGCCAATAAAGTGTAAGATCAGCTAGAAAAATAAGGCTAGCAGAAGCATAGAATAAATTAGGAAATTATATTCACACTACCATCAATTACCACAGCAACATTTTACTTTATTATACAAACTTTTCTTGTAAACTACGGCATGCCAAAAAAATTCCAATGAGGTAATAAGTTGTCAAATCTCATTCCAAACTACCAGAAAAGATTTCCATTACCCACTACCATTTTCCCATTTAATAAGTTACCTGGGAGAGTTTGGCTGGAAAGCATAATCGAATGCTGGGAAAGGGAGCATAAAAGAGCCCTAAAGGCTTTTGTGTCCATAGCCTGTCTGCCAGCAGAATTCAAGACAACCTTTAGGCCTTGAATTTGTGTTCCTTGGCAAAATACTGATAAGTTTTCATGCTGAATTGGCATATCTGGTACCCTCACAAACACTTCTGGTGGTGGCCTACATGAGCCTGTAGCCAGGGCTGGACATCAGAAAAACTCCAATAGCATGTTTCGTTTTTTGCTTTTCTTTCATGCATGAGGGAATGCCATTTGTCACAGTGTCTGGCTGTCTACTGGTTGGCACAGCTACAACTCAACTGCTTCCATGCGTTTTTTGGCAGCAGCAACATCTGAGTCCCATAGGGAGAGGATTTTAATGCAAGGATTTTGCAATGTATCAATGGTATGATCACTCTGTTGGTTTCCATCCAGTTGTTGAAATTAATTTCCAACTGATATCTGGAGAACAATTAAGGTAGTTATTTTTACCATGGAAACTCTAAAGAAGTAGTAATATTTTAATAGTAGCAGATTGGTCTGAGTGTTGTCATAAAAACTGAGGTTAATTGAGATACTTGGAATAAAGAATTGTCATTTTTATACTGAAAGAGAAAATGATGGTTGAGCCAGGGGCCCTTGATTTTTTATTTCAATACTGCCCCAAGTACTTGATTTCATCCTATGCCATTGGTTGGGTTGACTCATCCATGGAATACTTATTCTTTTGACTTTTATATGGCTCTGCAAGCAATTAAAGGGAGCTTTTTTGAAGCTAGTGTAAGCTTTAATCCTAAATTTCCTAGCATTTTTTGTCTAACAGATATTGATGATGTTATTCATAGTGCTATAATAGTCTTTCAAAAATGCTGTTATGAAAACATACTTTTCAAAATCACATGAGAGTGCATACATGCTATGTCCGTGGGATGCTGCCGTTTTTTGTCTTCTGTGGAAAAATATGAAGAGAAAGACTTCCCTGAGCAGGAAACAGTTAAAATTTGTTGTACTTCAGATTTCAGAGTGCACACTGCATGTTTGCCTTGGCCATTTTTTTGGCATTCTGGTATACGTAATATCTTAATAAATATATTAAAAAAGAGCCATGTGTTGAATATTACAATTTAGCTGATATGTCATGAGGTCCCAAAAATGCAGCTGTGCAAACTTTCAGTTTTGTAGGTCTTCATTCCTGTATGGACATCAGGGTTTGATAATTGCTCACACCAGCTGGACCAGAGACATTCAATAAAATATACTACAGTAGCTTTCCTGTATGGTATGATATCGTATTTGTTTTAATTGTTCTTAAATTATGAAGCTGTTTACAAAGTCTTTGTCAAAGCATCCAAAAGTTAGACTAGAAACGTTAGAACTTTTTCTTTCTAAATAAAAATGAGACTGCTCAGATGAAGCATCATTTCTTAACCTGGATTTTTTTTCCTTCCAGTCTTGAATCTAAACCAGCTCTTTTTGGTAGGGTTTTTATTAAGACTCAGTACTGATTTTTGCTGAAGTGCATGCTGTATTTGCTGATGTTTACAGTTAAAGCAGTTGTTTAGCATAATCTAAATATACCTTGTATATGGTAGACTGCAATTGGTCTTTATTTTCCTTTGTTCTCCATCAAAGCTGGTACATGTCTTATGTCTCATTCTGCACCACAATTTTTAGATTCTTGAGTGGACAATTATGATGCCAGCTGTTGCTGTCCTAAGAAGCCACTTGAAACAAATGGACTGGTATCCTGGTAACCATTTGTAGCCTCATTCCTTCTTCAGCTGTTACACCCCCTACTGTCAAAGATTTACCCAATAAATAGATGGGATGATAAGAGACAAGAAAGCAATGTCACTCTCCAAAGTGAATCCCAAGAAAAACAAGTCTTACTCTCGAATTTTAAAAATTAATCCAAAAATAGGTCTGTGAAATGATATTTGTGCTAATTAAATACTATGTTGAGTAGGTCTCACTCTGTAAAATGTCAGGAGTGCAACTTCCAGTGGGGCAGCTTTTTCTACCTTCTCATCTTTCACCAGTCAAGGTTTTCATGTAGAGAGAGATTGGCTAAATATCCCTTGTTGCATCTCCTAAGAGAGTTGGTTTGGGATTAATTAAATAATCTAACAAAGCAGTTAGTGGCTGTTCAGCAGTGTGCTAAGCCAGTCCCCTGAGGGTGAAGGACATTAAGTATCTTTTGAGGTTAGGCCTTTTGAACAAAAAACAAACTAATTTTTCTCTTCCCTTCTCTTCAGTTGCAAAGATAGACACCTTCCTATATTTGATCACATTGAACTAGTGTGAGTATACAGAGCATATCTTACCCATCATCCAAACAAAATCTTCTTCCATAGGGCTGAGAAAGAAGGGGAACAGCCCAGCTTTTATAAATATTTTCCGTTTTACCACTCTGTGTAAAAATATCTGTAACCTCAGCCTCCTGTGCTCGCCCTTTCACAAACTTTAAGAAGGAGAGATTTATTAACTTACCAAAATATTTTAAGTCTGAACTTGGCATTCTCAGCTTCAAATGGAGATGAGAAATACCTAAGACTCCAAAAGTCAGGGAGTCATTTTCCTTCACTCTGTTTTATTCAAAGGAAACTGTGCAATATCCCCTATAGTAGGGACTGATAGCTGAAAACACAGAGGTCATTTAAGCAGAGAACTGCTACTGAGTTGTTTTTACTTCTTACTCCCTTGTTCCTGTTTTCACCGACTTTCTTCCATACCATTTCAAGAGAATAAAGTCAACAGTTTTACTGATATGTGGCGGTGTGAAGCTTTTATAATTTCAAATTATGTTGTATTTGTGTTCTGGAAAGCTGCCTGAGAACCCCATTCCATGTTTAAGTTTGTATGTTCCAGATTTTTCCCTCCCCTGTCAATTCTCCTATCCCCTGCCTCCTTCCCCTGTCAGTCAGCCACTGGGACCTTCCCAAGGATCCAGAAGGTTCCAGGGAAAGCGTCGAGTGACTGGCTGAAACCCAAGAATCCTCCCCCTGGTTTACTACCATTGGTTATGAGAATGATGGATGTTCTGTTTGGACTTGCCTCCCTCTATCCCTATTGGCTGTGTCATGTATCTCTGTCTGGAACCCTCCCCTGGATAAAAGGCACTGCGACAAAGCTGGGGGTGCTTTTCCCGGTGGGGTGTTCCCTGGAAGAATAAATCCTTCCCTGTTTCACCTTACCGGAGCCTCCCTTTCATTCCTCGTCGAAGCCGTGTTGCCTCTGGCACTCGATTGACTGAACCCACAACACTGGCAGTGGCTGTAGCTCTGCCAGTGGCAGTGTGTGTGTAGAGATAGCCGTGCAGGGACGGAGCTGAACCCCGCGCGGTAAGATCCGGCACCCAACGGTAATATCAGGCGTCCCAAACGCTATACTGGTACACTCTAGCTTACAAATACGAGTCCCCTAACATACAGTGCGTTCAGAATAAAACAATTAGCTTCTGACAGACAACATTTTAAATAAGTTGGGGTTTTTTTAGGAATAATTCTTCAACATGCAATATAAACATGATCAAATAATACATTATGAAGTATTAAGTTTATGGTCTTTCAGGTCTGGAAGAAGCTTGAAACACCTTCTTGTAGTACCCTAACTAAATACCTTTGTGTTCTTCAGACAAAGTTTTTATGAAGACCTTGCAATAATGATGAGAACAGCTGCTTTGATGTAATACAAAAAACATCAGCAGGTCTTTCCTTTAATGAAATGATTCCTATGACTTAATTCTAATTTTGATTCTTTTACTTGTATATAAAATTATACAAATGAAGAATACCAGAGATTCAACAGGAAAAAATTGTTTTCAAATGACTGGCTGTATTCTGTCCTTTCAGGAGATTTTAATACTCTCAAGATAAAAACAAATATTTATGATTTTTCCCTTGTCTCATTTTTTTTTATACAGAGGCACAGATGAAAATATTTTTTAACCTGCATTTGGCATTTCTTACTTTCAGCTCTGGGAAAGTGATCACTGGGATATGCCAGAGAGACTTTGTTTCTTTCTGTGTTTTCTCTAGGTGAAAATATATTTATCTTTCTGTTGGGACACTAAAAGGGACATTGGAAACAAAACCTGCCATGAACCTGCCGCAAGTTACTGTCTGAGTTTCCCTGAGCCATTTAAGGACAGTAAATAATACTCATAATATGGATACTAGATACGTAAAGGCATTGTCTTTTTGCCCATATAAATTACTCCACTTTTGAAACAGTTAAACCTTCCAATAGTTTAACTAGTTTATAGTTTAACTTGACTAATATTCATGTCATCACCTTTTTTGAGGAAA
The DNA here is from genome assembly GCA_013401035.1 of Horornis vulcanius. Classification (NCBI taxonomy): domain Eukaryota; kingdom Metazoa; phylum Chordata; class Aves; order Passeriformes; family Scotocercidae; genus Horornis; species Horornis vulcanius. Next base: position 51,323 of record VZUA01049817.1, read on the forward strand.
ATACAAAACCAAACCACACAGATTTGGAAAATCACCATTTCCTGTCCTGGGAAAATAATTATAAGAGGGTATCTCCATTTACAAAAATAATTCAGGATAGAGCACCTTGGGGATTCTTTGCCCTCAACACGATGATGTTTTATCATGTTAACATGGAAAACATGGTATTTCATGGTGGCCTTGGCAAAGCAGTAGGAATAGGGGAAAATTTCCAAATCTTCTCCAAACTTCTCCTTAAGTAGTAACCATTTACTCAGAACTATGCTTCTGTTGTGTTTGTGATTGCCCAATAAATAAAATTTTCTTTCAAACTTTTTTTCAATAAATATAGATCAGCAAGGAAGTTGCCTTGAAGCTGAGGCAGTTCTAAAGTCTTTGGAGCCCATGAAACATGTAGCCATCAAAATGAAAAACAATCCTCTATCAAATATTTTATCAAAACCTACCACATATCTTGCCTATTTGTATAGAGGATGTTACTACCTTTTTAAACTATTCTTCCTGTCAGTAAAGTCTATGCAATTTTAGCATCAATTATGATCACTTTTCTATTTAATGTTGCCTTTCTGGTTTGGAGTTTTTAAGCTTTGGGCTAAGAGCAAATAAAAAGCGTAATAAAGAAGGGGTGCTCTTAGTTGTGATAGGATGCTTAGGGAAGAAGTATAGGTCCTCTCATTTGTTGTATGTCATTTGTTGTAATTTGGAACTGTCATTTGTTGTAATTTGGAACAAGACAATTTGCAAATTGGTCCATGTAAATACTCGACTGCTTTCTTCTCAATGAACTCAAGCATATTTTAAGATTTCCATTCATAATTTTTGATTTAATTTTCAATCATAAAAACTATCTGTGTTCAAAATTTTTTTCTCAGTGGTGAGATTTCTTTGAACAGCTTGTTGCCTATGCATATTTGCTGTAATACTCATGGGAACAACACAAAAAAAGGAACAAAGTAATTAAGCAATTTTTAAAAACCCTGAAAGGCATCAAGGCATCTTCCCCAACCCCCCTCCCCACCCTCCTCCCAACCACTCCCCCCNTAATTCAGGTTTTTTTCAGGGTTCTTTTTTGTGGAGGTGTTTTCATTTTTGAGTAGATGCTAAATGCAAACCTTAATACTAAGGAGAAGAACTAGATCTAGTGCTTACTTCTGCCAGAGCCACTCACTGCAGGTGACATGACTTGTTTAAAATTTAACTCTTTAGTTTAAATCTATTGAGACTTTAGAGATACTGGTTGTCACAGCAGTCTGCAGGATGAATCTGAGATTACAAAAAAATCGCCAAACCACAAAACCAAAAAACTCAACAAAAATATAGAAAGCAGTTTATGGCACCTTCCAGATTTTCCTCTGATTTTTGGGGTGTACCTCTCATATACTCGAATCTGGTAACTATGGCATAGTTCTCTTGTGCTGTTTTCCCTTTGGTGGCATGCCTACAGCAGAGTGGTTTGTTTATATTCCTGTTATCCAGTTTTGATCTCTTTTGTGAGATTTGTGAATTTTATTGCAGTCTGAAACCACCCAACTGCAAGCTTTAGAACTGAAGTAAGAGGAAACATGAAAGCCCTCTATTAAGATGACTAATATTCGATGAAGCTAATTAGTATGATAACCTATGCACGTAACAGAATTGTAAAATTAGTGAGATCGACCCTGCAATACCATTAACTATATTATAACTCTTCACATGATTTTCTCCCCCACTAATGAAAGGTCTTAGAAATGTGAGATTTCAATTTGCGTTATCATCTGGTGGAGCTCATCAACACCACACGCTACAGTGAATATTGTGGTTTTCACAGCAGGGCCTTTTTTATCTTTGCAAATTTGTAAATTAAAATAATTTCACCTGGGGAAATCCTGCATCAGAGAAATGTTGATGACCTTGACAACACTTTTCCATGTCTATTTTTTCTTCTCCTGTTTTTCCGTAGCAAATCATGATGGCAAATAAATGATAGAAGACTGCCTTGCACTATGCATCGTATTTATTACATCAATTTCTGCACTCTGTATTCCTATAAGGTTCCTATAGTCAGATTTAAATGCTATCCTTATGTGGAAACCTGCTTTCAGAAAAAGAGAAAACAAAGAAAAGAGAAAACAAAGAAAAGAGAGAGTAATGGAAGAATTGTATGCGATGTGTTCCACTGTGACGGGGAGAAAATGGGGGAAAATGGTGGGGATATACAGTAAAAGTAACGGTAACTAACTTATGTGAAGTGCCTATGCTTAGTAATGAGCAAATATGCCAGCGCTGTATCTGTTTGTTTATCCTCTTATGTTCTCTGGTATCTTGATTTATCACAACTTAAGCAGCTTCTGTCTTCTTCCTTCTCCCTCATGCTATCTAAGCTAAAATCTTTGTATTTTCAGTGAAAATGTTTCAAACAATGAAAAATGATGTTGGAAAATTTTAATGTTAACATAACCCTCGGGTTTTCCATTCAGCTTCTAACAACAACTGGTCTAAATAGTGTCTAATAGACAGAAGAAAATCTTTAACAAAAGAGTCATAGAATGGTTTGGTTTGGAAGGGAACTTAAAGATCATCTAATTCCAACTCCCTACCTTGAGCATGGAAACCTTTCACAAGAACATTGAAAAATTATTTCCTTCAGAGTGATAACATATATTATTACGTAGATGATATACAGTTTTCTAGCTGTATTTTTGAACCGTCTCTTCTACTCTAATTTCTTGGCTTGTTCAAATTCTTTACCCCAAGAAGATATAAGTCGGCAATAGGAATAGTTGCCACAATGTCTCATCTTGGTTTCAGAGTGAAGGCTGTTAAGAGCAAGGAATAATGCCTTTGACCCTTTGTAAATTGTTTGTACTTACAGGATTATCAGTGTGAGTGTGTTACTTGCCACTGTGCTTTCACCAGAGGCTTGAATTCATAAGTTAACTCTTTCCTTCATTCTCACTAACAGAAGTGACAAAACTCAAGACTGGAGCAAGATTCAAACAACTGAGGAATGCAGAAGGCAAATAATACCTATGCTACTCAAAACTGCAATGGCTTATGAAAAAATTGGTCCCAGTACAGGTCTCTATGGAAAAAAGTCAGGTCTATATAAAATGCATGCATGCCTTTGTTTATTTCAGGGAGAAAAATTATTGTCTAATCCGGATCTTCATGTGCAGTACTCTAAAACTGATGGGAAAAATAGTTATAATCAAAATGTCTAAGGTGCATTTTATTTAACTTCACGAAACACTCAGCATATAGCCTTGAGGCAGTTAGAGGGGACTATTAGTGCTTTCTGATAAGAAAAAAAAATAGCTTTGATGGCAGAAGAAGCTGACACAGCAACTAGAAGCATCTGTCCATATGGTCAAAGGCCAGGAACCCACAGTGCTCCTTACACTGATGGCACTGCGGAAAAGGCTGGTTACAGCCAGCATGGACAGTGTGTAGTCCAAAAGGCTTGTGTGGCATAAGGCCCAGTAACAGCCATGAGCAACCAAAATCCAGAAACTGGAAGCAAATCTGAGGCATACTTTGTCCTTTGTTCGTCACACCTTTGTGCTTTTCCTTTGTTTTCTTGCAGCTATCAGAGTTCAAGACAAAATGTCAGCCTCAGCTTTTGACTACAATCTGAAAATTGAAAGTAAGAAGGAATGTGACATTTTAGCTCTGAAACCTTTGTTTTCTGGCCAGGGGAAAAAAAGACCTGGCTGTGCTCAAGCTTGTTCTCATCATTCCAAAGCCAGGGGAAAGTCACACTGCCAAAATATCATCTGAGAACTCTTTTTTTGGTCCACCATTATTCTTCTAGGGATTATGATATTGTTCTTGGGTTTAAAAGGGGAAGAAGTCAGGGTTACCCTTGATTAGTCTTTCCCTCAGGAAAATGCTGTGCCTGCTGTTGCTCCTGCTTTGTGAGAATACCGTGGAGCACTACTTTCACTGAATGTGAGAGTGATTTTTTCCACAAATATTGGATGCAGATTTGTAAAGAGGTACCTAACAAGAAAAGAAACCATGCAACTTCCTCATTACACTCTCTCAGAGCCTCTAAAACGACACCTTTGATTCTCTGCAATACTGAATCTCACCACCCTGGGCTGCTAGTACAGACCAACTGATACAACATGATCATGCACTATAGGCTCAAGCACCATCAGACGCTTGCTTTGGCTTGCAACCAAACCCAGTAAGAACACTGTCATCTTATTGACTAAATGTTGTGTTCACAAGTCTGGGTAACTTTCTGCTCAGAGGTACTTTCCTTATCCATGTATCTAGATGTTGATCCAACTTAAATCTTTGCCTAACCCTGAGCTCCCTCCACCCCTCCCTTTTTTTTTTTTTAATTTTATTTTAGGATGATAATAAAATGATAATAAAATGATACTCCAGTGTTTCATCCTGGATAAGGCATCTTCCTTTTGTGCTGCGAAGGTTTTGTCTCATAATTCCAAAGAACGTGGAATTTCCAGGAACATTAGATACATGGGTCTGGCTTTCTACAGGTCTATATTCACTGTTCACCCTGCAGCCATTGGTAGGACAGGCCATGAAACATTAGAAAAATATTTTCTAATAATTTTCTCCTCTGCTTTAGATTCACCTCTCGTTTTGAATAATGCTTGGTAGATGCAGAAAGAGACAAGCACTGCTTACAAACCTGCTGTTGTATTTCTGTGCATCTTGAACTCTATAGACACATCAAGTCATATTCCTGGTGAAGAAAGGCCTGGGAATACTTTATTCTTTTGTTGTTCCTGGTTATAGATCCTTGACATCAGTAAGTAAAAATAAGAAAACGTAGCTGGTGAATTTCTGCACTGATTTTAATAGTGCTTTAGGAATTATTTCCTAAAGCACTACAGCTGATTCCTGGGGACTGCTG
>VZUA01049818.1:1805-15902 GCA_013401035.1 Horornis vulcanius
GTTTTTATTCATAGTAACTTTTTAGAACACTTTCCTGACATAAGGATATGGCAGGTTTTAAAGGAGTCAGGATCTCTGAGTTTGCTGATCATGGAGTTTCATACAAATGGGCTATTCTCTGAATGATGTTACTCATTGCTACTGCAAGTAAATATTTGCCTTGTTTAATAGCATCTGATGACCTCTACATACAGTTTGAGATAAGTGTCAGAATTAGGTTTTTTGTTGGAGCTACAGAAAGATGTACACAGCAGTACAATTCCCACTATGCTAACAACTTTGAAAATTTACCTCAATGTCTCTGTTCTCACACTAGGCTTGGCTCTCCAAGGAAAGAAATCAAGGTCTAAATTTATTTTTTTCTGTATATGCCTTACCTTTAAGAGGTTTATTCACAGTACCTTTTAACAAGTTGAGGAACCTTATAGAATCATAGAACTGTAATGGAAACTGATGAAAAGGACCTCTAACAGAACTGAGTCCAACCATTTAACAAACACTGTACCTCCATGCTCACCATTAAAACAGATCCCCACACGTTGTATCCACACACTTTTTTAATACTTTGAGGCAATATTTCCCAACATAACACACTCTGGTTCATATATTTTTTCATCTTGGAACAAGTCAGTATAATGTAGGCAATCCTCTAGGCAATTTATTCTTGGAAAAAAAAATTTATGTGATATGCTTAAGCCTTCTTCCAATCACTAATGGTCTTTTTTTACAGCTTGCTTACTACTTTCTTCAATAAGTTCACACTATTTACAGTTTGAATATTCTGTAGTTGAGTAATAGAAATGTGCAGACTACAAAGCTGTCAGTATTTTCTGCTGAGTTTCTGTGGGGTTTGGCAATTCAAAATTCTGCTACATCTCTTTTGATGTATGACATGGTTTAACCCCAGACAGAAACCAAGCCCCACAAGGCCACTCACTCACTCCCCCACCAGTAGGACTGGGAGTGAATTGGGAGGCTAAAAGCTAGAAAATCCATGGGTTGAGATAAAGGCAGTTTAACAGGGAAAGTGAAAGCTGTGCACACAAGCAAAGCAAAAAAGGGGATTAATTCACTGCTTCCCATGGTCAGACAGGTGTTCAGCCATCTCCAGGAGAACAGGGCCCCATCACAAGTAATGGTGACTGGGGCATCACTCCAAATGTCCTTTCCTTCCTCCTTCTTCCCCCCACTTTATACACTGGGCATGATGCCAGGTGGTCTAGAACAGCCCTTTGGTCATTTTGGGCCACCTGTCCCTGATGTGTCTCCTCCCAGCTTCCCATGCACTTCCAGTCACCTCCCCAGTGTGGCAGTACAGAAAGCAGAAAAGGCCTTGGCTGTGTGTAAGCTCTGCTCAGCAATAACAAAAACATCTCTGTATTACCAACCCTGTGTTCAGCACAAATTCAAAACAGAGCCCTAATACCAGCCATTGTGAAGAGAACTAACTCTACCCCAACCAAAACCAGCACAGTGCAGCTGAAAAGAAATGCAGCCACCCAAAATATCTGCCAGTTAGTTGTATTTCCTAGACCAGATATGAGCATCAAGCTCATTTCCTTTTAACTCCCCTGGCTGATCCTCCATGAATGAGTCAAGCCCACTTTCAGAGATTCAGGTGTATGAACTCACTTGATAAGGCTGCCAAAAACAAAGGAGTATGTAAATGGTTTGTGTCAGTACACTTATTCTTGAGAGTTGATTACAACACAAAATTTTATGTACCATCAGGAGTGAAAATTCTGCCCTGAGCTAAAAAGAAAAAAAATTATGCTTTTTCTAGGGATTGGTTTGAAGTTTTAAAAAATCTGGTATGATGTAAAAATCCTTACAACTCAAACATATCACTGTCTCACGTGCCCATTTTGCTGAAAACTAGCTCGAAAGCTGTGCTGGCATGCAGCTGGGAAGAGCTGCAAATCACCCTTTTCTGTGAAGCTGTCTGGTAGTTAGCTTTGGCCTCATGGAGAATGGTCAGAAGTAATCTTCAGTGAAATCTTGTAACAAAATCATAAAACAGCTACAGGTGGTTCCCTTCCTCTTCTGCTTCTTGTTGTTATATCATTATTGTTATTCTTCAAGAGCAGAGGCACACACACTGAGGCATAATTTACTGCTCTCTTCTGCTGATCAGGTTTACACTGTTGCTATGATTCCTCCAGGATGAGCACAACCTTTAAATCAGGAGGGTACCAACCAAAAAGACCACGAAGTAGTGCTCTGCAACAACTGGAAGAGAAGTGATATTTTGAGTAGAGGTAGGAAGCAGAAGGAAATGTTTATATGTTTAATAGGCTTGTATTTTACGATGGACTTTACATGGAATTAGTTGGTTGAGTAAAAAATGTAATGAGTATAGGAGTGGGGCAGATGACATTTTAGAAAAAAACATGGGCCAAAGTGTATTAATGTAGGTTCATTGGGGAAGTAACCAGTTTTCCTATTTTCAAAAGTTTGCTTGGGGCTTTTTTGATGGCTCACAGTGGCTTTCTGGGTACTGTTGATATGGAGAGGGGATTTCAAGGTAGAATACTTGATACCAATAATACTTTAGTTTTACTCTTAAATTACATATACACTTTCTTAACTATGTCTAGCTATGTATATTTTCATACCTACTATGAGCAAGAGTAGTGGTAGCAGACCATAAGGAATCCTGCTGTCATTCACTCAAGAAATACTGAAAAATGAGAAATCTCTTATTTTTTTCTGAGCCTCCATTGAGTATGGTCATTTTAACCTGTGAAAAATGGATACAGATTTTTATTTGACAGTGCCTTCTATCCACTTTTCCTAGGAACAAAGAGTTATGTAGGACACAGCCATTCAAACAGGAACAGACCTCAAATGTTATGAATATTCCAAAATTTGGAGGTTAAAATAAACTTAATTTTGCTCTAACACCATGTGTGGCTTTCTCTTTAGGGTGGTGAGTTTAATTTCTATTTGTTTTGCTATTCTATTGTTTTGCTGGTTTATGCTTTGATAAAGTTTTACTTCGGCTGACTTTTTTATTTTCTTTCTCACTTTGTGTACTTTGTGCATGTCATTGCTCAGTAACTCACAATAGCTGCACTCCTTAAAAGGAATAGTCTCAGAGAAACTTTTTTACTGGCCCAAACTAGTTTGACAGGTTCAGTGACCCCAAATACTGCTGCAGTGAAAAATATCCCAGATTCAGCCACCTTCCAAGTGCACATGATTTAACCCTTCAACAGAAATGCCTGGGTTAAAGGATATGAATTAAGTAGCATTTAGAATGTGAATAGTGAATTGTATAAAAATCACAAACCAGTCTAACCCTCAAAAAGCAAAACTTGTCCTTGTAACAGGAATGAAAAAAACAAACTTGTCCCTGGACTTTGAAAACAACCTGCAGCAGCCCAGGTTTCTTTTTTACCAGATGTCTAAGACTTACCGTGGCCAGATTTTGCTAATTTAATTGCATGGTAGGCTAATCTCATCTGGCAATGTGAAGTTATCCGCTATCCTAATACNGGCATGATGCCAGGTGGTCTAGAACAGCCCTTTGGTCATTTTGGGCCACCTGTCCCTGATGTGTCTCCTCCCAGCTTCCCATGCACTTCCAGTCACCTCCCCAGTGTGGCAGTACAGAAAGCAGAAAAGGCCTTGGCTGTGTGTAAGCTCTGCTCAGCAATAACAAAAACATCTCTGTATTACCAACCCTGTGTTCAGCACAAATTCAAAACAGAGCCCTAATACCAGCCATTGTGAAGAGAACTAACTCTACCCCAACCAAAACCAGCACAGTGCAGCTGAAAAGAAATGCAGCCACCCAAAATATCTGCCAGTTAGTTGTATTTCCTAGACCAGATATGAGCATCAAGCTCATTTCCTTTTAACTCCCCTGGCTGATCCTCCATGAATGAGTCAAGCCCACTTTCAGAGATTCAGGTGTATGAACTCACTTGATAAGGCTGCCAAAAACAAAGGAGTATGTAAATGGTTTGTGTCAGTACACTTATTCTTGAGAGTTGATTACAACACAAAATTTTATGTACCATCAGGAGTGAAAATTCTGCCCTGAGCTAAAAAGAAAAAAAATTATGCTTTTTCTAGGGATTGGTTTGAAGTTTTAAAAAATCTGGTATGATGTAAAAATCCTTACAACTCAAACATATCACTGTCTCACGTGCCCATTTTGCTGAAAACTAGCTCGAAAGCTGTGCTGGCATGCAGCTGGGAAGAGCTGCAAATCACCCTTTTCTGTGAAGCTGTCTGGTAGTTAGCTTTGGCCTCATGGAGAATGGTCAGAAGTAATCTTCAGTGAAATCTTGTAACAAAATCATAAAACAGCTACAGGTGGTTCCCTTCCTCTTCTGCTTCTTGTTGTTATATCATTATTGTTATTCTTCAAGAGCAGAGGCACACACACTGAGGCATAATTTACTGCTCTCTTCTGCTGATCAGGTTTACACTGTTGCTATGATTCCTCCAGGATGAGCACAACCTTTAAATCAGGAGGGTACCAACCAAAAAGACCACGAAGTAGTGCTCTGCAACAACTGGAAGAGAAGTGATATTTTGAGTAGAGGTAGGAAGCAGAAGGAAATGTTTATATGTTTAATAGGCTTGTATTTTACGATGGACTTTACATGGAATTAGTTGGTTGAGTAAAAAATGTAATGAGTATAGGAGTGGGGCAGATGACATTTTAGAAAAAAACATGGGCCAAAGTGTATTAATGTAGGTTCATTGGGGAAGTAACCAGTTTTCCTATTTTCAAAAGTTTGCTTGGGGCTTTTTTGATGGCTCACAGTGGCTTTCTGGGTACTGTTGATATGGAGAGGGGATTTCAAGGTAGAATACTTGATACCAATAATACTTTAGTTTTACTCTTAAATTACATATACACTTTCTTAACTATGTCTAGCTATGTATATTTTCATACCTACTATGAGCAAGAGTAGTGGTAGCAGACCATAAGGAATCCTGCTGTCATTCACTCAAGAAATACTGAAAAATGAGAAATCTCTTATTTTTTTCTGAGCCTCCATTGAGTATGGTCATTTTAACCTGTGAAAAATGGATACAGATTTTTATTTGACAGTGCCTTCTATCCACTTTTCCTAGGAACAAAGAGTTATGTAGGACACAGCCATTCAAACAGGAACAGACCTCAAATGTTATGAATATTCCAAAATTTGGAGGTTAAAATAAACTTAATTTTGCTCTAACACCATGTGTGGCTTTCTCTTTAGGGTGGTGAGTTTAATTTCTATTTGTTTTGCTATTCTATTGTTTTGCTGGTTTATGCTTTGNACAAACCAGTCTAACCCTCAAAAAGCAAAACTTGTCCTTGTAACAGGAATGAAAAAAACAAACTTGTCCCTGGACTTTGAAAACAACCTGCAGCAGCCCAGGTTTCTTTTTTACCAGATGTCTAAGACTTACCGTGGCCAGATTTTGCTAATTTAATTGCATGGTAGGCTAATCTCATCTGGCAATGTGAAGTTATCCGCTATCCTAATACTGCAAACAAACAAGAAATTATGAGAGCAAAACAGAACTGCTGGTGTACCTTGTCTCCTGAGAGAAGTAAAAAGGACATTATGGATGAACAAATGAGGAAGCATTTTTCATGTTATCATTCATGTAAGAGAGAGGACAAGTCCAGGACCTCTCATAAATACTAAAGGTTTGATCACATAGGAAAATTTTCCCAAGTAAATCCACATGTACATGCTGATGTTAAGATTTACTAATGTTTTGTTTTGTAAAGATTTATAGTGGAATAAAGGAGCTTATTGCACAATAATTATAAGTCTGCAATCCTGAGGTATCAGGAAAAAAATCCCATATTTTTATTACTAAAACCCCTAATTAATGTTACATAAATGGTTCTGTATCTGCTGAGAGCTTAAACCCACCATCTCCTGTTAGACTGATGCCCCAGCAGCAGTCTTCTCTGAGGTTTAAGTATTTTAAAATGCTGGTAAAAATACATTAAATAACAGCAGGTTCAGAGGGATTTAGAAATCTATTGGACAGAATATTGTCTGGGGAATACTGCCTGTTTCTAAAGCTGGCAAATACAATGAAGTTTTGCACTTCTACTTTTTTTTTTTTTCAGTGGTCTAAACTTTACCAAAAAGTACTGCATTACCTCCCACAAAAGTCTGTTTGGATGGACTGGTTTTACTCCCTGTGCTCCACTGACTGTACATAGAAAGCAGCAGAGCAGTTCCACTGGATCACATCACAAGTATGGCAGAGCTGGAACAGGAAGGTTGAGTATAATCACTGTTGTTCAGTTTATCATAAAGCAGTCAGTAACATTACGGTAAATATTTTTTAAAATTTATCAGGGTGTTTATTTTGCTCACTGTTGGCAGTGTTCAATTAGTTAAACTACATGTCATTGTAGCACACCAGCACCATTGTTCCATTCTTCTGGTGTTTCCCTTTGAGTTTCTGATTTATTAAAATTTTACATTAAATGAAATAAGAGGTTTTTGGAATTTTTGGCCGCAGGTTGTCTGGGCCTGTTTTAATTTCTACTCAATATTTTTCACAACTGTCCTTAGTGATTAATGGATTAGCAAGTATTTAATTGTACTCACTTGACAGCACCTTGCTGTGTTCCCCTCAGACATATACTAGCCACTGGCATCTGGTATTCCGGCTTCCTAATTTCTTCATACTTATGTTTTATCATTTGGGTAAAACCAAGAAGGACCTATGACATTGGTAATATTATTTTAACGTACTTAAAAGTATCTGTCTTTTTAGTGCTACCTCATCCTTCGGTATTTAAACTTCCCTGTAACAGTTTTTGTACTCCCTACCCTTGAATTCTGATGAATTATGACTAGATTTTTTAATGTGTGTGTTGTATTACCTTTCACTTCCCTTTGCTACTGAGTAAAAATGAACACAGAGCAGGATGTTATTTCTGAATCTTCATTAATAAGCTAGGTAACATCTCAAAAGCTGTGGTTTTCTTTGCAGAACTGTGCTTTTTATTCCATAGCTCATATAAAATATTCCCAACCTGGCATTCTCAAAGTATCAGGTACCTAAATTACTTCCCGGAACTTTCCTTTCTCACCAGTAACAAATGCTATTGGGATCGCTCAGTCTGGAGAAGAGGAGGCTCAGGGGAGACCTTATTTGTCTCCACAACTGCCTGACAGAAGGCTGTTAGTGAGGTGGGGTCAGTCACTTCTCCCACGTAATAAGCAACAGGACAAGAGGAAATGATCTCAAGTTGTGCCACGGGAGATTAAGACTGAATATTAGGAAAACTCCTTCACTGTAAGGGTTGTCAGGCACTGGAACAGACTGCCCCATGAAGTGGCTGAGTCACTATCCCTGGAGGAATTTAAAAGCTGAGTAGATGTGGCAGTTAGGCACATGGGTTAGCGGTGAACATGGCAGTTGGTTGGACTTGAGCATCTTAAGAGTTTTTCCAACTGAAATGATCCTGATTCTAAATTGTATGAACTTTCTGAAGAGATACATACATACATACATACATGCATACATATACACACAAGCGTGCATACATTCTTACATAGGTACCTAGGTAGTTGAATATTATATACTGTGCAGTCATGGCTAAGTAAGCACAACTAAATGGCCTTCGCTTATGGCAAGGAGAGGGACAATTCCTATCTGGAGAAATAAAGGACACCCCAGGACTGACGAGAGGGTGACCGCAGCACCTCCAACACCTCTGCCAAGCCCTGCTATCATCTTGAGTCACAGGGCAGTACCTGCAGCCGGGTGGACGCCGTGGGTATTTCACTCCAGACAGCCGCGGGTGGATGGTGACAGCACCCCAGAGGCGGGATGCAGAGCGGCGGGGTGTGTGTGCGAGCCTGGGCGGGGGGACACTGCCTGCGGGCTGTTCGTGATGCCAACAGGGAAGCGCGGAGGCAGCGAGGGGCGGCGGTGGTCCCGCATGGCTGGGATGGAGATGGGGGCTGGTGCGAGGGGCTGGTGTGCAGAGAGAGGCGGGCTGCCGTGCGAGCGGCAGGGCGGCAGAGCGGGCTGGCAGCGCCCGGGGCGAAGGGCCCGGCTCCGATGCCCAGAGCCCCCGGGGACCCCGCCCGGCCGCCCGCCGGTGCCTCCGGCCAGCAGCGCTCCCCGCGGGCAGCACCACACGGGCAGTCTGGCTTTCGTCCTCAGCCTGCCAGGAGCCCCCAGCCGGCAGCGTCTGGCCCACGTTCTGGGGCCTCCCGTTTCCCTGGGCGAGGGCAAGGAGGAAGAGTAAGGAGAGGCGCCTAGCTCTGACAAGGTACTTCTGGTCTCTTTACCACAGCATTCATGATCTCCTCATTATCATTATAGTCTGTGAAATCCTTCAGGTAGCAGCAAAACCAAACCTGTACTTAGACGTAAAACATGAAGAAAGTCAGGCTCTTGTAGAAAACACCTTTTAAATAAACTTGTTTAATTTAAGGCCAAAAAGACCAAAAAAACCCCAACCTCCCAAAAAACCCCAAACAAACAAAACAAAAAAAACCAAAACCCAAACCAAACAAAATACAAGTTGTAGTTTCATTAACAACTATGAAATTACAATGGTTTTACAGTAACTTTCTGAAAATTCTTTACATAGATAAGCATTATCTGTAAGACAATGGCACTCTCAGACATCACAAAATGCCTGGATATGCTTGTTACGCCAATAGAAATGTGCATGTACAAATAGAAAAACATACTCAAAAGCATTTGTACCTGCCTCTGATGAAAGAAGTAAAATTGTGTGGCCTGCAGGTGGCTTAGTGTTGAATTCTATATGTCATTGTTAATATAGGTAATTTTCCAAATGTCACAGCTCCTGAATTTACTGCTAGGTAGTATATGCACAGATATATTCTCAACTTGTGTTTTCTTTAATGATAGCCTTGAAGTCTTGGCAAAATGCCTCAGACTTTACCATTTTTATTTTCAAAGGAATTTTTATTAAGTGGTATGATGTATGCCACACTGTTGTTTTCCCAGTGTATTTTTAGCCTAAGCATAATAGTTTTCCACAGTAAGAAAATCCCCTCCTGCCCCAGTAACTTTGGTCTGTGGATGCTTCACATTCCAGTGTCTTGCCTGCTCCCACTATAGATCTCAGGACATCTTTAATGGCCATCTATCATTACCTACTTCTTCTCTTGCCACTTAAGAAAGGCATCTTCTTACAGAACAGTACATACATACCTCACACCCCATACTGAATCCTGCCTGACATTACAGCCTTGATGTAATTACAGGCTCAATGTCAACAGCCAGCACTCTTCTTTGCAAACCCACAGGGCACTTGGAGGCTCAAACATGGGTGGAAACTGTTGTATGGAGCGTGTAGGTTGTAGCCTTCCCAGCTCCTTTGGGACATTTTGATTGTTTGTTTGGTTTTTTTGCTTATTTATTTGTTATTTTTTATATAATAATGATAAGGAGGAGGAAGAAAACAGGTACCCCTGTTGTAGAGGAATATTGTTCCATTAAAGCCGCAGCACATCTGCCCTTGCTTTGACTGCAGAAACATCAGACATTATGACTTTGTTAAAACTTCCACTCTTTAGGGCTTTGGGTCCACAGGTGACAGAGCAGGCCAAAGTGATCACTGAGCACTGAACTGCAATTTCCATGCACCCATAATGATTTTAAATAATGCCTTGTCAGCCTAAGTAGTGGAAATACACACTTTGTTTTAATGTTTCAACCTCTGCCACTTACAGACCTTTAACTACCAAGTTAATGTTTGGAAATTTCAGATAATCAGCTGTAAAAAAAGCCTCTTCTGAGAAGATTTATTTTTCATAGATGTTAGTGGAATCGAAATTTTACTCAAAAGACCTCCAGGCAGATAAGGGAAACTATATCCCTTCTCCTAAACTATGTTGGTCACAGCATTATTAAAAACAAAGGCTAAGCCAGTATGAACAGATTGCAGAAAATGAAACTGCAGCACCTAAACTTGTCTGCCCTTCCATTAATTTTATGTGGTTAGGACCTCTTTTTGCCGACTGTGCTAAATAAAGATCACACTCGTGGCTCTCTAAGACAGCAAATCAGGACATTAAATGAATGAGAGTTCAGGAAAGGCATTAAGCTGTTTTTGTAGCCTATGGTAAGACAACCATTCTTTTCTAATTCCATTAGAACAACTGAAGAGTTGTTAATTAACAACTCTTAAATTAGAACTAAAAAGACTATGTACTAGGATACTGAAGCCATATTTTCCATTGAGAAGATAAGCAAACTAATTATGTGTATTTTGCAGGTAAACTGGCAAAATAAAAAAAAAAAAAAATCATCTGCATGACTGGGGACGTAAGGTTTGCCTTCCAAGCCTTGCAGCATTACACTATTCCCCTCTGCTGCAATTTGGAGGCATACATTCAAGCATCCTGCAATGCATGTATTGTCAGTGTGTATTTCTCAATTCTTGAACACCAGAGTAAAGGAGAAAGAATTTTAATCTACATGGCTTTGTACTGCTAAATGTTTAAAGAAGTCTCCTAGAGAGATGCTAATAAAGTAACTCAAATCCACTTTGTTGTTTTGTTTTTAACGCTGAACAAGTGAACAGTCACCTAAATGGCACACAAATGATTTCTCAGTTTACATAAACCTTTCTCTGCTTAGGAAATTTGTTGGGCTCATTTACATTGTACACCATCATCTAGGTTAAGCCCTGTATCTACCTTCTAGCTATATAATGTTTTGCTCTTCTGGTTTTCAACTGAGGATATGTTTTGCTATCTACAGTGGACTCACTTTTGTTTTATATTAGCAGAAATAAAATCAGCATGTCTGAGTGTGAATATGTATAAAAAGAGAATAATTTAATCCATAACCACAGAAATCTTCCACTTGTAGCACCATTTCTATAATTTCTTACAAGAGATTCCAACAATTTCTAGACCATATTAAATACCGAAAACCAATTAAGCTGTTTTTACATGTATTGGTCATAACAATATTTAAACATTTCTGACATCTTGTAAAGAATCTGAATAATATGATTATGTATATAAGATAAGGAAAACTGATTTCTTAGTACCACCACAGCTTGCTGCAATTCCAGAGGAACAGCTCCATCAGCTAAATTATAGTTATGTAATTGATTTATACATTAAAATATTATTATGCAAGGGAAGTATCAAATTTGACTACATTTATATCTAGCCTTTTGCCTCTCAATTACACTCAGGTTGCTTAACTTCAGCAGTGAGATGAAACAGTGAACTTCTAAAGCACTCCAAGAAAAACCTTGATAATGAATAGTAAATCAGTTAATTTCTTGAGCTAAAATAAATCAGTAACTTATCAGTAACTGTGAGGGTTCTCTTAAAAAACATGCTGAGAAAAGTAGTCGCCAAGTCACTAATAAAAACATTATTCTGCCTTTTCAAAATCAGTATTAGAAATAATCCAAGTATTCTGCAGCATGTGACAACAGATTAATTAACCTCTAGTATACAATAATCACACTTGTGTGCACAAGTAACTGACAGCTGTTAAGAGACTCCAGATACTTCATCGTGAGATAAATGGAATTTTATTTTTTAGGGAGAGAGTGATTCCTCTTTATAATAAATGTATAAAAGTGCAATATCTTAAATATTTACTGCATGCAAGTATCTTTGTTGTTGTTGTTGTTAGCATCATATAAAGTAATTTTATGCAATAGTCTTTGCAAGAATACATTTGAATTTACTGTCAAATTAATGCATCTCTTCAGTTGAGTGCCAGCCTGATCATTGCATTAACCACCTCATACAGGACTGCAGGAAAAAAGGCAAATTTTCAGCAACATCTCAGCAAATTGCTCTCTACTGACAATGCAAAATGATATACTAAAAAGGCAAAATGTGGCCCATGTTTGCCTACTACATCCTTCAAGTGATTGTATTCCAACTATGGTGCTATAGTTTTGTTTTCTGAAATGCCTGCCCAAAAGGCTAATTCTATCTCCCCCTGATTACAGGAACCTTCTGAAAGCTGTTCTTATTCTCAATTTGTCTTCAATGTGGCTACTATGATCAACTCTACAGTGACTACCAGAATTAAATCTGGTACATGAAGAAATCTTCTCTTTGTGACAAACAGGATAAAGGAAAGATACTCAAAAAATAATCAAAACAAAATGGCAGGAGGAACAAGATTAAGCAGAAAGCGCGTTCCTCTTCAGCTGTACTGTTGTTGAATTTTACCAGACCAATTTACATTTAATTCACAAGAATCAGAAAGTATTCCAGAGTGCACATACATAAAGCAATACTGTATTTCCCTTAGATGGCAGGAAACTATTAATGAGTGTGATAAATCAGAGTGATAGAGAAAGAAGTGCCTTGGACAAGGATACATTAAACCTTGAATGTCATGCCCAGCAACACAGCATTTTAAATAGGATAGAAAACATTTTCTTTTTAGATCTTTCTGGAAAAGAACTAGTTTGGGATTGTTGGGTTTTTTTGGGGTTTTTTTTTGGTGAGATTAATAGAAGTCCAATTCTTTATTTTTCCATCCTTAACACTAAGTTTGACTTCTTGGCATCAGTCCAACTACGGTTGCATTTAGTCCATGTACACAGAAATTTGTGATTCTTCAAGTTGAGCAAGAGTTTACCTTGTTCTATAATTTCCTTTTAATGTTTTGGGTTTTTTTTTTTCCCCTAAGGTAAGGCCTTTAGAAATGAAAAGTGAAACACTTCCAAGCCAGAATAGCTAATAGCCCACAAAGTGCATAAAATGAAGGGTTCAGAAACTACAGCACTAGGTTTTCAGGGAGGAAAGTGTTACTCCCCTTTTTCCTAATTTCTAAGCCTTCGGGCCACACAATTCTACCTCTTCCACTTGGTCAGCTTAGCACTTCTTGGAACCATTGGTCAGCCAAACTGGTTGAAACCCCTGAAAATTAGACTAATAAAGCAGCCAAGCAAAAAGAGCAAAAATAAGGGTTTTTTTCCCATCCCAGATCATTGACAAAGCAGCAGTGATGACATAAGGGAGAGGGAAAGCTCTGGAGAGATAAAAACCAGATCAGAGGAGGTCTTGGAGGGTAGCTCCTTTTGGTAGTAATGAGCTGTGAGGCAGGGGGTCTGGTACCTTCATATCAGATACTGATACCGGGTGTGCTCCTGAGGATCTGGCAATTGTGTATTTTGTGGCAGCTTATAAATATTCTGGAATTCCTAGATGTTTGGGACAGTATCCTACAAAGTGCTTGGTAACTGGGTAAGACGATCATAGTATCTGATGTAAGTTTTAACCACAATTATGCACAACTTATCACACAGATAGTTTCTACATCTATTTCACGTATCTAAAGGTCACAACTGACACTGTAGTTTGTTGACACTATCTTCACTGAGACATAGACATAAAATAAATCCTTCCCTAGTGGCTGATCCTTTTCCCATACATTCTGCAACTGGAAAGAAAAATGAGGAACCAATCACTCTTGTCCTTGCGTAGGCAAACTGCACTCCAGGAATCTTACCTCAACTGTTCTGTTCACTTAATAGAGAACCAACTAATTTTTGTAACTTGCCTGAAATACTATTTCTTCAGTAATGACGATCTAAGATCCACTGATTGTTGGCCAGGTATGAATCAAACTCCTGAAAATAGCACATAGGTCTCTTTCTATTCTATCATGACATTGGTGAACAAAAAGATCTAAGAAACACACCACTCTTGCAGTAGTACTGCAATCATCCAAAAATTCCTAGGAAATTTGCCTCACTGTCTGCAAAGTCTGAGTTTTCTTTCCTGAGGCACAGGTTTTATTTCTTTTCTTCCATGTTTCTGAGTTTCCATTGTACACAAGCCAAAGAAACCCCAAAACTTTTATAATACTGTCAAATTATCTTCTCCACTGTAACAAACCCCAAATGCTTTGAACATCTCGCTGTAAGAAAGATATCCTGGAAATTTTAATATTTAGACAAAGATGATGGAGCATGTAGAATTAAATTTTTTGAGTAATAATTAAATTTTTTGAGTAATACATCAATCCAACATTTACCATAATAAGAAGCATTTTGGGAGAAAAAGCCCAAATGTTCCAGAAAAACTAGTTTCAAGGAAATGAAGATACTATAGTAGGAAGATGTGGCCAAAAAAT
>VZUA01049821.1:8987-21094 GCA_013401035.1 Horornis vulcanius
AAAATCCATTTCACCCTTTCCATTCTAAGATGTGTCCATAAAGATTAATGTGAAAAATATCAGGACTCTTTTCCACTTCTCTCCACATTTCAGGTTCCTGTGGTTACAAGCTATAACATTATGATTATTCAGGACTTGAAAAAGAAACAAGTCAACAAGACTAAAAAAACCCGACTAAAACCAGGGAAAACACCAAATAGAACAAAACACAGAACTGCTTTTCACTGCCTCCTGGATGAACATGGAAGAGGGACTTGAAAGAGAAAGACAACAAGCAGAAATGCAGCCATTCTGAACTGTATTTCAGAAATACTGAAATATATTCTCTAAATTCAGAAATCAAGCAAAAGGCTGAAATCTCACATTGGAGAGAATAATTAGATGACTTGGGATCATGTCTTTTACAAGCTGAGCTGCTGAAATACTTCTTGCTCCAGTACCACACATTTAAAGAAAAATTGTGTTTTGAATAAAAATCACAAAAGTAACATCTACAACTTGTTAACATCTACAACATTAAACATTGGATATAAATTTCACCTGGTGAAAAGACAGTATGTGATCAAGTTTACAGGTGACAACAGAACTCAAGAATTCACATATGACATTGGCCACTCTCATATTTTCATACTCCAGTCTTGAAGTCAGCAAGTTCTAACACTTAATTGAAAAAAACTCATTTTGCAATATTTTCTAATTTTTTAAAGTAAGCTTCTGGCCTTAGAACCTCCCTCTTTCATTTTTAAATAGAGTGGAGATTTGATTGTAGTTATAATTGAGTACTCTGGTGATAAGATTCCCACTTTGGTTCCACGTGCCATTATTAAAGGGTTCTTGAGCCAGATTCCCCTGACTGCTTCACCAACTCTATCATACTGTATGCTCACAACCAGCTTAGGACACAAATATCAAGAGATTGCTTTGACTATGTAGTGACAATTATTATTAAAGATAAAGAACTAACATACACAATGTGTGTTGTTAACAAATAACCATATAGTAAAGGGGGTTTTGAAGTTTAGAACTGATCTGGGTTATCAGCCTTCTAAACAATTGCAGCACTCTCTAATTATGCAAGGACAGACACAGAAAACACACGCCCCTGTGAAGTTGCAACAGAGTTTTCACTGTTCAAAGGGCACATGGATGCAGGGGAACTGCTTCTGGTAAACTTATGCAATTTTGCAGGCCACTTATGGGTGAGACCAGCTTATGGGTATTGGAAGTGATACTTTTGGCTTCATGCTTTCATTGGGTGTTTCTATTCTGCAATTCTGTGGTCTTTTCTCACAATCATTAAGGTTGGAAAAGACTTCCAAGATCACTGTGTCCAACCTGTGAGCAATCACCATCTTGTCAACTGGACCATGGCACTAAATTCCAGGTCCAGACATTTTTTAACACCTCCAGGGATGGTGACTCCACCACCATCCTGGGAAGAAAAAGAACATAAGGATACCAACCAACAAGTACATTGCTTGATTATTACCTCATCATGGGATTTCATTGTGTTTTAACTTATGGGCCCTATTTCCTAGGAACACTACTAATTAAAATTTTACCACTTTTACGGGGAAATCCTTTTGCTACATTTGGCCTAGAAAAGAGGTAGAAACTCAACCTCTGGAAAGAAAACCCCATAATTTTCAATATATCTTATTGAAAATACATATCATTGCTGCCTTCACCAATAAAGGAGGCAGCTGTATACACATCCTCCACAGCCAGGCCANGGAAGAAAAAGAACATAAGGATACCAACCAACAAGTACATTGCTTGATTATTACCTCATCATGGGATTTCATTGTGTTTTAACTTATGGGCCCTATTTCCTAGGAACACTACTAATTAAAATTTTACCACTTTTACGGGGAAATCCTTTTGCTACATTTGGCCTAGAAAAGAGGTAGAAACTCAACCTCTGGAAAGAAAACCCCATAATTTTCAATATATCTTATTGAAAATACATATCATTGCTGCCTTCACCAATAAAGGAGGCAGCTGTATACACATCCTCCACAGCCAGGCCACACAACTGAGACATTTAAAACTCTGACATGTATATATTGAGTATATCTTAAATATACTATATATAACCTTCCACCCTTTGCCAAGAAATTACTCTATTATTCACTGAGGATAAAGAACAACCCAAAACTCACTACAAGATGTAGCTTCATTCATCCTTTTCGACTCCCCAAAGAAGAGAAATCCTGACATTTTGACATTAAACCAGTCTTTGTGCTATTTTTATTCCACTAAGAAAAAGCAGCTCATCATTTATCAGCAGAATGCTTTTTGTCTCCTTCATCTAGTAAAGAGTAATAAACAGAACAGCATCTCATTTGGCAGTGCAAAGCAATCTTCTCTGTTAATTACAGACACACATGAGGAAATTAATTTTAATAATGTTAGTAACCACAGCTAAAACTAGAATATTTGCTAAATGGCCTACAGGAACATAAAGATTGTGCCAAATTCTCAGTTCTTCAAAGACTCAAATACACCTTTTAAACATGTTTGTATATATCTGCCTCTCTCATATGTTACAGATTTTCAATAGAGACAAGCATTCCTCTAAATTCTCACATTCCAATAAAACAATGTAAGGACCAGACAGCAAAAACATACAGCTCACAACCGTCTGATTTAGGAGAACTACTGTAACAATACTTTGTTGAGGACTGGGACAATCCAAAAGTTTATTAACTATATAAATTAAGGAAAACTGGTAACTGCTGTAGATCAGGTATGGGAAGTTGCTGGTCCCTCTGCCACCAGTTCAGCAGCTAGCAGCCAGCCCCCCATCTTGTGCAGCAACCCTTGAAAATGAGGTATAAACCCGAGGTTATTATCTTCAACCTCAGAGCACCCAAGAAACTTCTGAGATTAAAGAGTTTCTACTGTGGGAAACCAAACAAATGCAGAACTAGCAGCATAACACCAAAACGCTGGGAAGCTTGGCTCTTAATTTCTGACACCTGCACAATAAAGTTGAAATATAAATAAATAAGAGAGTCTAAGTGTTCATGGTTGATTTTGAGTGCTTGGAAGCATTATTACTTTCCATGGCTTGCTATTCTGTGAGCTTTTAAAACACAGTTAAGGAAAAAAAACAGTAATTATTTAAATTGTCAGAAGAAGCTTATCAATCAACAGGAAAATTTTCCTCTTTGAGCACTTAAGAACACCACATAGACAGAGAAAAAGGTAAAGAGGTAGGTAATAAAGTCCTAAAAAACTAAAATACTATCAGATGGAGTGAGAACAATAATATTGTAAAGTGTGTAGAAAGCTACAGAAAACCAAAAGCTCTGGATGAGCATCTCAAAACCTGGCTGATAATATCTGACAATGTATCACTTGAAGGAGATACTTTGGTAATTTTTTTGTTCTCTATCACATGCTGTCTTTAAATTCTTTTTTTCTTTTTTTTTTCCCTATCCTTGTCTGTTATTGGAGAATGGCATTTTTAATGCAAGAAAATGCAATTCACTTAACAGAAAAGGAAGGGCCACTTTAAAATGTAAGTAGGGAAAGAAGGGTACAAGGAAACACACAACCCAATGCACCTATGTTCTCCATTATTCCAAAATAACAGTGGCTGCTCCTGTATAGGTTCTTTGAAGGAAAGGCCAAAGACCACATTCTTTTTTGTAAGAAAACTTAAACTGGATTTCACACCATTGTAAAACAGTTAAGGAAAGGGCTGGTCTCACTACAGATATATACTTACAGATTGTTCATTTCTCATTCCCACATACTTTATTCCAACCGCTTGGGCTGCAATTGCGATTTCAGTGACTGGAATACCAACAACGCCAAACATGTATTCAATATTCTATAAAGAAAAATGTTGGGAAAAGTTAGACTGTTTCTTCCCAAAAGACAGCTTTAATAAGCATAATCCAAACACAGACATGCTAACTACACAGGCAGTCTAGAACTAAAACATAACATAGTAAAATTTAACAGAGATGCTCACAAGCCGCTGTGGAAACGGAGCTGGCATCTGCTGGTGTTTGCAGCTCAGCCCTCTGTGGTTGTGAAGGCCCTGGATTTTGGGAGTCACCAGATAGTGGGACAATGGTTCAGTGCCTCAGTTAACGTGTGTTTAGTGCGTTTTACTGAGCAATTCTTACCTGGGACAGCTCAGCTATGTCACTTTCCTGATTCTAACTATGTCAGCTCCCTCTACTCTGAAAATACCTCATGGCACCTTGTGTTTTCACAGCATCACAGAAAATTAAGGGCAAAAAGCCTCCAAGAAATGGTTGGGAAAGTACTGTGCCCACAGAATCACAGAGATAAAGAAGACTATTTTTATCTGGATTACAACTGAACTACTTTTCTACGTTTCACAGGCCAAATGCAAAGTCTTCTCCCAAGACCCGTGCCAGGCCTGCAGCATCTCGAGTTCAGGGACAACACAGAGTTTTCGTCAGTGTAAAGTAGGCGCAGGAGGCACAACCAGCTGTCATGGGGAGAGCCGCAGAGGACCCTCGGCATTGCTTAGTGGTAACGGGGGGACCGGCTGAGCTCGGGAACGGGACGGGGCATGCTCGGGAATGGTGCAGGCTCACCGGAAGAAGGGAATCGGTGTCGGTCTGGGGAAAGCCGCCCCAGGGTCAGCAGCTCAGGGCTGCCCCGGCTGCACCGGGGCCGAGCCGCTCCCGGGGCTGTGCGGCGGAACCTCCCTTCCACTCCCTCCCTCCCACAAAGCGGCGGGGCGAGCCCTGTCCGTCCGCCCCCGGGAGAGCGGCGGCGCTGGTCGGGTGAGTCCGGTTGCGCGCATTCACTCGCTGCAGGCTATCCCGGCCCGCAGGCTGCCGGTCCCCACGCCCGCGCTCTTACTTGCGCCCTGAGGGCCTGGGCGATGAGCTGCGCCCCGCTGACCGCCTCGCCCTCCATGTCGGCCTCGCCGCCCGCCTGGAACGGGCCCGACCGGCACCCCGGGCGAAGGGCGCGCGCAGTGACTGACAAGCGGCTCGGCCAATCAGACAGCGGAGGGGGCGGGCCCAAGGGACACACCCCTGACCCTGCTGGCGAGCGGCGCGGGGCGGAGACTGGGGCAGCTTCCTATTGGCTAGAGTGGGCAGCCAATCAGAGGCCGCGAGGCGCCGGCCCTGCAGCGTGAGGCTCGCGGCGCGGGGGGCGGGAGCGGGAGCGGGACCAGGCCGGGACTTGCCCGGTCCGGCCGGGAGCGGGGCGGGCCGGGAGCGAACGGGCAGGGCGGGGTAGCTGCAGGCCCGGCCGCGGCCCCGGTAGCCTCCGAGAGCCGCAGGGCCGCGCGGTACCCGGGGCAGCCGCCCCCGAGCGCTCCGGCTGTGTGGGGCTGGTCAGAGGTGGCGAGCACGGAGCGGGGCAAAGCACAGGGGTTGTGTGAGGTGCCGGTGCCGGTGCTCACCGGGAGACGCGCCGGAGGAGTGCGGGACACCCTCCCAAAATCCCAGCCGAAGGATGGCGCACGCCCCTTTGTCCGGCTCTGCCCATCCCGGCAAGTGTCGCTGAAGCGGCACGGGTGACAGCGTGTCCCTGCCCCACGCTCGGGCTTGTCCGGGCCACCGCCCGCGGTTTGTCCAGCCAAACCACTAACGAGAGCATCCATTCGCCCTCGCTCGCCAAACAACAAAAAAGCATAGATAACAAAACACAGATTATATAGATTACAAAAAACCTTCACAAAACCTACGTTGTAAAATACTGTAGTATGATGCAGCAAATAAAAGCGCTAGACAGGAGGTATCAGTGGAAAACCCCTTGAATTTCACTGTATTTTATGTACTTTTAAAATATGTTGTATAATATATAGTAGAATGGCAGCAACATCACAATCCATGGTTATCATTCAACCTAAAACCCACTATTTCTTCATAGTCAATTAAATATTTGCCTAGTAATCATTACTGTTTATGTTAATATTGTTACTGTTTATGTTGCTATCTGTGTTACTCTATGTTAGACATAGCTTAACATTGATTTGCTATTAACCACTCAGGTGTACCCAGACTAGTGCTGTGCTACCTCTGTTATTTCAAGGTCTGTTGGATTCTTCTGAGCGTAGAAGTGTGAAGAAGGAGGGTATGTGTTGCTTTTCTCTGTGTATGCATCCCGGTGTTGTGACAGAGTTCCAAGTTTCCAAAGCTGTTGAAAAGCGAGTGACTGGATGCTTTATTTCACAACACACTGAGATCAGATGGTTCTGAAAAGGTGAATAGGAAAACAGTCTGCAGTATGACTGAGGGGAAAACTTGGCATCCAAACTTGGACACCAGTCTTTTAACCCTTTGTGTGGAACTTTAACTGGAATATTGTGTCTGCATGACAGTAATACTGCTTGAAGTATTTATATTTGGGTGACGTGATCCTGCTGAAGCCTGACTGTCAGGCAAAAGACCACATAAATCACAGGAAAGGGACATAAAAAGAGATAAAATTATAAGCATTTCAGGTAATGAAAATTTAAAGTCATGGCTCAGGTGAGGTGACAGCTCTGTAGATCCTAAGCAAATTAACTTCACTTCAAGAGAAGGAATTACAAGATGGGTGGCACTTTCCAGCAGTAAAAACATCCACCAGAGTATGACAGAGACATATTTGAAATCTCAACAACCTAAGGGCTGAGTAAACCCTGTTGGTATCCTAATGTTGGCTGGAAAGTTTAATGCACCCAAGCCCAGCCTTGGGGCTTGTCACGGCTCTGTGTGTTGGAAGCAATCCATGAGAGAGCAGAGTCCTGTTGTTTAAGCTGTCAGACAGGGGAAAGGCTTTAGGGAGCACTCACACAAGTGCTCAGCCATCATCTGTAGGACTAGCAGTAATCACAACCCAGGGCTGGACTCAGAGGAATTATTTTAGTTATTTTAGTTGCCCCAGGTTCAGCCAGATGAGGTTGTGTAGTTGCATGTTCAGTGCTAAACCTCGTGTGCATCTAAATGAGTAAAAGATTTGTATTAGTACTTTTGAGTGTTTCTGACCACCAGGAAATGAAACATGTAGAAAAATAAAACTTCTCCAAGCATGTTTGTAAAATACAATATTTTGTAGAGGCTCACTACCTGTTAATTTTTTTCTATTAGTGTGTTTGGTTTTTAAAAAAGGCAGTTTTTCTAGTGCATAGCAATTCCATCTCATGGTCTGAAACTCTCCAACTTTTTCCATCACTAGTAATGATGAATTCTAATTACATCTTAGCTGACAACTTTATTAAGGAGCAGCTGACTAGAACTCATTCCTGCCCTAAATAGGCATTTTGGCTTTGAAGGGGTGACAAGAAATAGAAAAGAGAGGTTGGCAGTGAAATGCAACACAGCTTATTTATTTTCAGTATGTTCCTTAACTGTGAGAGGTTTCTCACCCCTGAACTCCCACCTCCTGCTACTGCCTTATATCTTCACATGTGCTTTGGTATTTCAGTTACAAAGCTGAGGTGCACAGGACAAGGAGGCTCCTCCATTCTTGATATGCTTTGCCAGATCACCCTACAAAAATACCAAATGTTTTCCTCAACACGCAGAATAGCAAGGATAGCTTGTCATACATCACTTTTCAAAACTATTTATATAAATACAGTATCTTTAATCCATCTGATTAGAGAGAGGCCAAGCTTTTATTCTGTTTTCATCTCACTTCAAACAATTTTACCCTTGAAGGCACGTACATATGGACACATTGGCTAATTAAAGCTTAAGGAAATAGAAATATGTAGTTGAACTTAGCAGCATTGGACAACTAAATTATTCCTGTACCCTTAGAAGTGTTACTATTACATGTTAAGAGTTTTTGGTTGAGCAAACAATTCTTCTACCATGGGCACCAAGGATATCATTTTGCTGTCCTACATAATGCTTTTTCCATTGGATCATTTTGTTTAGGGAAAAGACAAAGCAGTATTGAAGATTGTTATTAGCTGCTTTTAATCCTGGAATTCAAGCAAAGAGATATTTTCTGTCAATTTGCCATAGACTTTCTTTTTTTAGGTACAAAACTACATTTACTATAACATGAATAAAAATAAGACTGTGATTAATTTAGAATTGATCTTTTTTCCCCTGCTGAAATCCTAATGACCTTTAGAGAAGTCTCTTCAGTCTCTTCAGTCAGTCTTCATTTGCTTTGAAAAAATTGAGGGAGTTGTAGATCACGAAGACTGAAGGGCACTAAGAGTGTTTTGGAACATTGTTTTTCTCTTGGATACAAGTTCCCAGAGAGCAAATACAGTTCAAAACTCAGTAACTGAACTTAGAACTACCAATATATAGCACCAGTAGATCTCTCCTACACACTCGTTCAACTTCATTGATATTTGAGATTTAATTCCTTAGTGATACTAGGGGCACTGTGGTGAAAAATACAGAATTCTCATGTTGTGAGAATAATTCTGAATAAAAAGGCATTTCTATAGTCTTTCTGAAGTGTTGCACAGCCATTGCCTGCATCAGTCCTTGTTCTAGGTCCTTTCCTAACTTGGGAAGTCACAAGGTTACATGGGAAGCCCATACTTCAGAGAATGCCCCAGCCCTCCTGGCTCAATAATTCTTCATTTTTTTCTAAGAAAAGAAAACTAATGCTAATTTTCTCCATTTTACATAGTTTTCTGATTTATTTTTATTATTATGAAAGCATTTTTAACCTTACAGATCGGTGTTGCATGGGAGGAATGCATATCTGAATTGCACTCATCATTTTATAAATGTTCAAAAAAGCTGCACTGTAGGAGAACTATTTGCCTATTTCGTATGTGGAGTTGGAATACAGTGAATTCATAATCCATTAGGAGAGGCATTTTCATGATAGATGCAGAAGCAGTGTCTAGTGTAATTCTCTTGGCAATTATCTGTTTCAGTATTGATAAAATAAGTCCTATTTCTGCTTGACTGCTGAATACAGTCTCAAAGTAATTTTAGGAAATGCTACTCTTAAATACATCTCTTGTCACCAAATGAGGGAGGAACTGTAAATCTGTAAGCTGCTTTAAACTTTTCTCAAAGATGTTTTGATATATGCTGAAATAATCTACAAATGAATGTGAATTATAAAGGTAAACAAAGCAAGGAGATCAGTAGAACAATATATAAAGCTTAAATGCTTTTGAACAGGATATAGTGTTTGAAGCACCAGTGTAGATGGATTTAAGGTTTAGAAACAGCATGCACATGGTCATTCAGAAACTTAAAAGCACCACACTGCTGAGAGCCTCAGTTACCATCCACACTTAACTGTAAATTTAAATTCCTGGCATGATATTTTGCTCAAGCTCCTCCACCTCCCCTGTTTGGTTGGGTTTTTTTTCCTCTAGATTTATGGCATTCACCATGGTGGCACTGTGCTGGAAGCTGCCCATCTGCTTTCTCTTCTGTCAAGTGGTCTCAGGAAGAGTGAGGAGGGAGGGGCACTACGTGGCGGCCGTGTACGAGCACGAGTCCATCCTGAGCCCGACCCCGGCGGCGCTGGTGGAGCGGCGCTCCGCCCTGGAGCTGATGGGCAGGAACCTCGACATCTACGAGCAGCAAGTGCTGGCTGCTGCCAGGCAGGTGTGTGTGCCCTGGGTATATATAGAGGAACTGCTATTTGAAGATAATCTTTCACATTTGTGTTCCCAGGCAACTAAAGCTGTGTTTATATCCATAACTATGGTCTGGGTTCTCAGACAATCTGACCTGCCAGCAGCTCTGAAAAAGAATCAGGCCAGTTAGCATCCTGCCTGACTTGGGCTATTCCAAGCTTGGAAAAACACGCCCATCATTACTTAGTATAGGGAAATTAATGCTCTGTTTTGGTCTGAATACCTAGCTCCTTTCTGTTTTCTTAAATGGAAGGGTCTCCTTGAAAGTTTGTCTTGCTGGCAGATGTCTTGGGTTTGTTTTTATTCCAGTGCTCTCAATGGAAATTCCTGAATGTTTCTAAAAACTAAGGAAGTCAAATGCTTTGGAAATTAATGTTCCGCCTTTAACAGCTTTGTGGAACTAAAGTTTTCCATTCCTTTCTCCTACCCACCGTGGAGTGGTTTTCAGTCTAAATATATTTAGAGGAGAGAGACTAGTATTGCCAGCTGTTCACATGCACAGCCCTCTTTCCTCCCCTCCCAAGAAAACCCAAGCTGGTTCTAGTGACAGGAGGCAAATGTTACTGGCCCTGCACAGAGAAAAACTGACCTGCGATTTTCAGAGATCTGTTGTTCTGGGAGAGAATAATTAATATCTTTATATAATTTGAAAACATGATTTTTTTTTTTTTTTGGCGAAGTTCAGATGGTTGGGCAGATGTGTAATAGCAATTTTTTATGCAGCCCTGCACCCAAGACACATAAATTATTCCAAAGCCATCACATAGATAACATTTTTGACCTGACTTTTGGAAACTGACTGGAATTTGAGTGACTGGTGCTGTGTCTGATTTAAGAGTTCTTAACCTGATTTTTAGGAACAATTCAGACCTCGCTGAACTTCAGGCAGAGCCTCTGGCATGACTAGATTTCTACCAGACTGTGCACTGCTTCCACAGTGAAGCTGTTTCTAAAATCAACACTCCAGCACCCTGTCCAACCCTATATTATAATGGGATTTAGAGAAGTCTCTTCATGCATGTCCATCTGTATTTGCTTTGGAAACATTCAGGGAGTTGTAGATCACCCAATGCCTAATTAATTAAGTGATGCTACAGCTTTGTCAAAGTGTATCTGCAAATAGCATAATTCTGAATAAAAATTTAAGACAAGTTTTAACATCAGTTCTTAACCTGAATGATGACATTCTCATGACTTGTGTGAAGGGAGAATACCTTTGGTAAGAAATGGAATGCAGTATGCTCTTATTTGCATGCCCTTAAAATAATTTCAAATGCATTATTTGTCAAGATAAAGGTATGTGTCAGGTTAAATAAGTTTGGGGGTTTTTTTGTACACATAGTTACACATCTATGAAGTTGAAGAAAAGACATCTTCAAGCTACATTATTGGCAAAACGTAACTGGGTTGTCCTCAACTTTCTTTAGCTCTTTTTACCCATGAGATTCCTCCCTTTTCCTTTGCTTTGCCTACAAAAGGTCTGTTTTACTTACAGGGGGCCCAGATCATTGTTTTTCCTGAAGATGGAATCCATGGCTTCAACTTCACCAGAAGCTCTATTTATCCTTACTTGGATTTCATTCCATATTCACACTCTGGGAAGTGGAATCCCTGCAGAGAGCCCTATTTGTTCAATGACACAGAGGTAAATGTAGGGGTGATGCCTGCAGGGATGGGATAACTGAATGCTCCAAGAGGGAAATAGTTCAAGTTGTTTAGCTTAGGGAAGTAAGCAAGAAGTTTAACCACTCCTAGTACCAGATTGTTTTCATGGATGCTCAAGCTCTGCTGGTTTCATTCTTAGCAGAGGAGAGTTTAGATTCATACATGCAAGGAGATCAGTTGTGTATGAACCATCTGGATTTATCATCTCCTCTTCCTCAACCTCTGAAATGGTAACTGCTCTCTCATCAGATCCGTTGTGTGTTGTTTTAGTTTGAACAACACTGTTTTATATAAAACAACACACTAGTATCTTCCCTTTTGGTGCATTCTCATTACTCAGCCTTAATGGCTTAATGACATCACAGCATTCTGACTCAGCAATCATTGCCAAATGATTAGCACAAGTAACAGGACTTACCTGCTGCAACGTAATAGAAGTCACAGCTTGACATGGACCAAGCCTGAATACATGAGATATGACCTGGATGTTACAAAAATAGTGTTGTCATTGACTGTTCTGGACCTGAACTGTAACCATGCTCATAAATACAGATTGCTAGTTCTTCCAGTACTCAATATAATGAAAGAAATCGTGCCTGTAACTAGTGAGCAGGATTTGTGGGCAAACATGAATCGCAGTTGTAAACAATGATCTATATTGGCCTATGAATCTTTGTTACCAATGATAATGGCCAGGCAAGCAAGAACTTAGTTTGCCATTCAGATCTGTTTGGAAATTGCAGTAACGTCAGTCTTTGGTACAGAACTCTGTGTTATGGAAGAAATATCCCAGTAACACTGTGGTCTGCAACATTTTCTATTTCTTAGCTGTAATATGCTAGGTCTATCCCTTTCCATCTCTGCTTCTCTAAGTCAT
>VZUA01049825.1:4783-18066 GCA_013401035.1 Horornis vulcanius
TAAGTCATTTCGAAGGTTTGTTAAAGGGAAAGAGGAAAAAAAATCTGTGCTACTGCTGTCCTGGACTACTTTCTATTGTTTATGAGTCCCTGCCAAAACAGGTAAAAGAGACACCAGGCACAGGATGTAAGCTTTACTACTCCATGTCCTACGCAGGAGCCGGTATTGTACCAAATAAATAAACAAAACCAAAGACAGTTTACTAACATTACAGTGTTTTGCCTTGTAGCAGCTCAGCTCAAAAACATGCTTATAAAAGCACAGCACACACAAGTCCTCAGTGAAGGACAGGGATGAGTTGGAACAAGTCCAGAGGAGGGCTAGAAAATTGTCAGAGGGCTGGAGCACCTCTCCAATAAGGAAAGGCTGAGAGAGTTGAGAAAGGCTGCTGCTCAATCTGGAGAGGAAAAGGCTTTAAGGCCTTATTGGCTTTCAACATCTAATGGGGGTTTATAGGAGTCATTGGGACTGACTGTTTAGTAGGGCTTGTTGTGATAGGTCAAGGGGTAATGGTTCCAAGCCAAAACAGGAGACATTTAATCTAGACATAAGGAAGAATTTTTTCACAATGAGGGTGGTGAAGCATTATCACAGGTTGCCCAGAGAGGCTGTAGATGCCCCATCCCTAGAAACGTTCAAGGACAGGTTGGCTGGGGCTCTGAACAACCTGATCTAGCTGATGATGTACCTGGTACTCAAACTATTCTAGGATTAATTCTATGACTAATTCAAACAATGCATGAGTCAAGACACAGGTAGAATACATAGAAGAGGATATGCATGACAACACCTTCCGGTTATTTCACAGCCTACTGTGAAAATGCCCCTCCAGCACACAAAATAATATGAAACATTTCTGGCCCAGCTAATTACACTGAAGTTTTATATGTCCACCATGCAAGGATAAGTGTCTTAATCTTGTATTTGTCACCCACAAGCTTCTAAATAGCTTAGTGCTAGCTGGTCCAAGGGCAGTGGGTCACCCAGAAGTGGCCACCAGGGGGAAAGTACCGCAGTGGTGCCACTCTGCTGCTGTCAGCAGAGGTGGATGATGTCAGCACATCACTGTGTCAGCACCTGTTTGCTTACATTCGTTTATTAGCTAGTTCAGAGTAAAGAGAAGTAGCAATGCTAGAAAGAGAGCTTCCAGGTCCTTCTGAAACAAGAATCTGCAATATGGACTAAGCTGAAGCTTTCAGTTGCACTTAATACATTTCCCACAGAAGACCACAAATGCCTAAATCAGTCACTTTCTGCCCATGTGATTTATTTCAAAGGTGATGCCTACAGGGAATTGGCATGAGCACTGGGACAGCAGCTCTTCTGGGTGCACTCACCACAGGATGTGCACAATCAGGGGCAGCACTGTGCCCAAGCACTGCAGCATAAAGGGCAAACATAGTTTCTTCACCAGGAGCACACATAGTTCAGAGCTTTGATTTAAGCTAAGGACATAATATATTGTATATTTCAGTAGGTACAACTTATCAGAATTTACATAAATGTGAGGTTTAAAAAAGCAACAGAGGAGACAGCTGAAGAAATAGCAGATTAATTTTTAAATAAGAGTGCAGAGCTGGAAGCTATACTCAGATCAGCTAAATGCTAAAATAAAATGGATTCTGGGGGGGTTTTTTGTTCTACCCTTCCCCATGGCCAAACATCTCAGACTTCCTACAGGATAAAGTACATATAAAACACTTGCACTGTCTCCACACCAAAATAACTTGCCAAAGAACTAATTACATAACTATTAAGCATTCTTGGATATTAGACCATATTCAGGTATTCCTGGCCTATCCTGAGCAACATTGATTCTGCTCTCATCCTCAGCAGCAAATGCTTCCCTAAGGATCCTGTGAGGCAAGACATCTTCTGACCAACTTAGAGTAACTTTATAAAGTTAGATCCAGTCCATGGCACAAATATGACCTCACTCTTCCCATGTCACAACATATTCCTCATTGCTTGTATTTGGGAAATTGTTTGCAGGTAAAATGACCGTGTATTGTATGATTATAGTGTTACCTGCATTTAAGCAATATTTTTTTCATCTCTCAAGAGTGAAAAGCTGTCATCACTTCCCAGTGAGCAAGAGCATAGTTTCTCCAAGACTTCTCCAAGAAATTCTTACCGACAAAAAGCAGAAATCTATTTCTACTAGGTGCCCTCTCTATGTTGTATCTCCCCCAATAGCATTTTTGTAACTATACAGAAAGGCTAAGCAGATCTAGATTAAAAAAAAACTTTTCCATCAGGACAGTTTTAACCAGATCTTTCCCTAACAGAGCTTACTGCAGTATTACACAAATCCCAGTCCTGACACAAGGCAGTAACAGGCTTTTCATAAACAAGTCAGCAAGAGAATAGCAATGAAACAATTCCATTTCATAAACTGAAAAGCGTGAATAACGTGTTCAGGAGCATGTATAACGTGATCAGGGTCGAAGTGCCAGCTTGGCAAGAGATCTCCACTCTAAGTCAGAAGCAGTTGCACACAGACAGTACTAAGCACAAGCTACATTTTAATACCTAGATACTACAAAGAGATAAGAAAGTATCTCCTCTCCCTTGTTCAAAATGTTGATCTATTTGCTAGTATAATTATAGCCTTTAGGAATCACAACCCTCATCTAGTACAACAGTGTCCTGCCACAAAGCCAATTTCCAGCCAGCCCAGTTGATAAACACTGCTCATAGCTCTGCAGCTCAACTGGAACCAGTTGCCCAGAAAAGCTGTGGATGGCCCATCCATGGAAGTGTTCAAGGACAGGTTGGATGGGGCTCTGAGCAACCTGAGCTAGCAAAGGATGTCCCTGCCCACAGTAGGGAGGCTGGACTCAGGGAGTTCTCATTCACACACAGTCACCGACTACAAAAGCCTTACAGACACCTGGGCTACTAACTCTTAAGCCAGGACAAACAACTTTGTGATGAGCTTTTTTTACCTGTCAGATGCTCTATAGGAACAGGCTGGGTGGGGCAACAGCCCAGGAAACACCACTTATGTAGAAAGAAACTGCCTTATGTGTTTGGCAGTTTGCCCTTTTTTTTTTTTTCCTAACAGATAATTTCAATTTCTATTTAAATCCAGGTAGCCATACCTGAGAGAAACCAACATTTTAAAAAGCTGCAGCCCAGAGAACAATCAAGTTTCAGTGCTTAGCAACTAAATCATTAACCTATTGGGAAGGAAATACTTCCTTTACCAGCATGGAATGCTGTCCCCAAGGCATTGCTGTACACAAAAATGTAAAATACATGGATTTTTATAGACATTTGTTCATATGTATTTAAGATTCTTACTGTGTACTCCAGCTTAGTAGATACTAAACACTTTGGTAACTATATACTCTGAATACTAGGTGACCTTAGGCTTTGAATAATAGAGTAAGGATCATTACACAAACATTATGTGAGATATTATGATAGTTTCAGTAACTTCTGGTAATATTTTGGTATTTGTGACACAGGTTTTATAATCCATTCTGCCTCATCAGACACAGATCATTCATGTCTCTCTCTCCATGCCTCTCTGTCTCTGTGCCCTTTCTTCTACTCTCACAGATGGGGCAGGGGAAGATGTAAAGAAGGAGATGGACCTTAATTCCAATTGCTTGTTCTTAACTCAAGGAGGGGCTGGGCAAAACCTCTGCAAGTGCGCTGCTCAAGAGTCCTAAAACGAGTTTGCTGAAACAAGGAGTCCAAGTACCTCCTGACAGCTTCATGGTGGTTTGCACACCCCATTCTACAGCACAACCCAAAAGGCAAGAGAGCAGCAAGGGCAGAGACCCACCACACAGTCTCCTATCCTTAGCTCACCAAAATGTAGTCCCCTTGACTGAAGGGATGAGGAGCACAACACCGAGAAGCGTCATTTGCTATACTGATGTAATTTGACTATCATGGTTACATAGTAAAATAATTATTATTTTCCTGGATATAATTTAAACCTGGATGTGGATATTCCACCATTGCAACTATACCGGAAATGGTTTTGTAATTTAGATTAATCCTGGATTAATCTGCAAGATTGTGGGGGAGTTAAAAAACTGCACCTAATTAGCATATACCTTGTGCAGCAACTCATTCAGAAGCTCCACCGCTTTTTTATAATAGTTCTTTAGAAACTTTATCCAAATCATTAGAGGGAAGAAAAAACGACCAACCCACCGAAATGACAAGAAGGAAAAAAATAAAAATCCTTTTTATTAATAAAAAGTTGAAAATGTATTTTCAGGAGATACACAACAATATTCTGTGAGAATTCTGAATTATCAGTTAATTCTCAAATACGATCTTTAGAATAGCCCAAACCCCGCCACAAAAATAAACCTCCCGACCTACCACACTCCTGTGCGCAGTTAAGCGCTGCCTGTACAACACGAAAATACAGGCGTGTGTACCTTGTCCCCGACAAGCAGCGGGGACTCGCTATTGTTCCGCAGCAGACCTGACCCGCGTGCCCGTTCAATGCACCACCAGGGCACCGGGAACACGTGCCCGCAGGAGGGCTCCCAGCCCTCACCCGGGGCACGCCCGGCGGAGCCGCCGCCCGCCAGGACCCCCCGACGGCAGCGGCCGCTCCCGGGGCGCGGTGCGGACAGGCGGGCGCTAGGCACCGCCCGTGTCGCCCCGTCGCCGCTGCCATCCGGTCACCCGGCTCGGCGCAGCCGGGCACGATTCGGCCTCGGCATCCCCTCCGCTGCCTCCAGAAAGCAAAGAGTTGGAAGCGCTACGCTCCTAGGGGGAAACACCCAACAGCCCAGCGGGCTGCGGCACTCGCTCTCCGCCGCCCGGACACCAGCCCGAGCCGCACCGACACCGGCGGTCCCGGCGCGGACCCTCCGCCCCGCCCGTCCCTTCCCGTCCAGGAGCGCAGCCCAGCCCGGCTGCCCGAGCCGCCGCGGCCGCTCCCGGGCTCCCCGTCGTACCCAGGATCTCCTTCCTGCGCTGCGTGTGGGGCTGCTCCGTGTAGACCCACTCGAAGTCCTCGCGGGTGACACGGTTCCCCATGGCTCCTGTCGCGTTCCCCGCCGCGCCGCGCTGCCCTTATAGCTCCGCGCCCGCGGAGAGGCGGCTCCTCCGCCCGCCCCCGCCCCGCGGCCGCCGCAGGCGGGCCCCGGGACAGCTCCGCGCCTTCGCTCGTTGGCAGGAGCCGGCAGAGCTGCAGAGCCCCTCCGGGAAGTCAGGGGCAGTCCGGCGGGAAGAGGGTGCCTCGGGAAGACTCAGGAAACAGGGGACGGGCAGCCGAGGCTCGCCGTGCTGCAGGGACCTCGAAGGCAGCCGGGAGAGGTGTGCGGGGTGGGCGTGTTTTCAGGGCACTAGGGATCCCCGTCGTGCTGCTGCCAGCACCAGGGCTCGGCACCGCCACTACATCCATCGCTGCCTGGGGCAGCTCCACAGCACAAGGGGAACTCCAGCGCTGCAGGTCCCCGGGCACTTCCAGACACATTAATCTAAAGGCCATAAACCCAGAGACAAAGCCCTAAGCAGAACCGTGGATTAGGGCAAAGCCCAGTTGTGTGAGCTCCTCCCAGGGGTGGAAGACCTAGAACAGTGCAAAGGCAACCAACAGCTGACATACATTTCCTTGGCGCTCTGACAACCTTCGTGAGCTGCCCTTGGCTGCGTAACACTTCACTCCTGGTAGTCTGCGGCCCATTTCCCAGGTACTGTCCCCGCTGGAGCAGCAGGAAATCACACTGCTACCTTGGTAACAAAACCAGGCAAAGGACATGCTAACTTTAAAACTAAGGTAACCTCGTACTTCTCTAGCCTCTCTGATTCACAGAGTTACACGTTGCACAGTGATGTTTCTACACACACTACCCAAAATTAAAGTGCTGTCCTTGTTCCCACTATATTCTTTTGCAAGTCCATACCTGACCTCCTGTCCATCTTCACTCATTATCCCTATCCCTATCATTAGCCCTTCCAACAACACCACCACACATGTGGATCAGCTCCAACTTTGTTTCATTCTGTTTCAATATGAAAGTCTCTAGCTCCCTTCATTCCATCCTACCCTAAAAAATGCCTAGTACAGATGGAAGTTAAAAGGGACAAAAGAAGCAGCCTTGAAAATATGAGATGTAAATAATTTTCAGCAAGAAATTTTGCCTACAAACACTGGCAACACTATCACCTCTTATATTAGCCTACTGGAACTATTTAAGATCTCTTGGTAGAACAGTTACACCAAGAACTAAAAAACACCAACAATGAAACAACCCACAAACCCAAAACCCCGATGCTTGACTGCTAGAAAGCTTTTGGAGGCTTTTTTGGGAGTTGGGGATTTTTTCCCTGTCTAAATCACAGAATCACCTGAGTTGGAAGAGACACAAAAGGATCAAGTCCAACTCCTGGCCCTGCACAGAACCACCTACAATAGTCACACAATGCACTTTAGAGTATAGTCCAAACACTTCTTGAACTCTGTCAGGCTGCTGCTTTGACCACTTCCCTGGGGAGACCATTCCAGCCCAACCACACTCGGGGAGAAGAACCATTTTCTAACATCCAACCTAAACCTCCCCTGACACAAGTTCAGGTCATTCCCTTGGGTCCTGTCACTAGTCACTACAGAGAAGAGACCAGAGCCTGCCCCTCCTCTTCCCCTCATGAGGAAATTGTAACTGCAATGAGGTTTCCCCTCAGTCTCCTCCAGGCTAAACAGACCAAGTGACCTCAGCTGCTCCTCATACAGCTTCCTCTCAGGGCCCTTCACCATCTTTGTTGCCCTCCTTTGGATGCTCCCTTCTAGCTTAAAATGTAAACCCTTGAATGATGAAAGGTGCAAAGCAGGTTGACTGGAAGGACTGTGGTGTAAAGAGAAACAGTTTTACCCACAGCTGGAGCAGGAGTTTAACCACTTTACTGTTACAGCTCAGCTCTCTGTAAGTACAATGGTTTCTTCACTATTGCTCCAGCACAAGGTTGGTGTTTGCCCATGAAATTGCAGGGTCCAACCCAGATAAGGGATTGTTAATCCCAGTTAAGGTTATTAGGTGTTTCTAGAAGAAATGGATTGTTCAGAGAGCAGATCCATCCATATCTCAGCCTAAACCTTTAATTGGCTCAAACATTTTGGTGTGTTGACAGTATCACTGGAGAAGCCAAAGACACTAAATGTGATTACACCCTTCTGTCACTTCCTGCTCAGGTGTGCTGAAGGTGACTAAAAAAGAAATTAATGGGGCAGTCCATGCAGTTACAAAGAAAACAAATATGACTTCACCCCATAGCTCGTCCAATAGGATAGTGCTACTGCATACGGTAAGTTGCACATGGAAACTTAAGTATCTCCTTTGTAGGCAAACAGCATCTCCTTCATGTAGCTCATTACTAGAGACTCAACCTGACCACATAAGAAGAATAGAAAACTTTTCTGTCTCCAGTGAGTTGGCATCTGGTGTTGAGAACAGAATTTCATGCTTTATATTTCTATAATAAGCCAAACAAATAATACTAATTCAAGAGTAATTGTGGATGCCAGACAAACAAGAAACACCAGCTTTAGATCGTCTTCTAGAACTGGCAAAAGTATTACCCAGTTCTGACCATGTGGCATTCTTAGTTTTACAGCGTCCTAGTAAAATAATTCACAATGGAAAAGAGAGGGGTGGACAGTATTGACGGCACCTAGTAATAATAGCCCTTTTAATGAATATTGTAATGACTGTGAACTCTACAGATTCACCAAGTCACTACACTTTACACAGTTGAAAGGTGCTTCACATGGCCGGGTTCTCTCAACTGAAGCCTCCTTTTCTTATTTAATTTCCCACACTTGTTTGAGATTTCTGGGAATTATTTGGGAAGCCTAGCTGAGGGAAATTCCTAACACACTAAGGAGGAAGAGCACAACTGCTGACTCTGTGCAAGGTGCCATCAAAATATCTCATTTACGTAGTTTTAAGTACACATCACACTAATCTCCAGCATCCCAGGGTAAAAAAGACAAAAATCCTTTGCTCCACTGAGGTCACGGCCATACAGCTCTGAGGCAAGACGTACTGGTCCACACTTCCACACATCCAGGCAGGCTCACCCTTCCTCACCCAAAGGTGCTTATCCACCAGCTGGCTTTCCAGCATGAATGTATTTCTGCTACACAACCCAGTTACTTCTTTCTTCTACTCATGCAAACGACAGGTGTCAGTAAATACAGGAGGAACACCTGCACAAGTCTCCTAGTGACTACTGCCAGCCTTGGGCGTTTGAGGTATATTAATTCTTCCCTGGTGTATGGGTCTTAATTCCTCTTCTTGTAGTTGCCAACAATTAATCTTTGTTGAAGTTGTTGTTCTGGAACTAAAATAAAGTTGTCTGGGAATTTTATCTCTAAATAAAATGTTTTCTCCTCTGAAGTAAGAGCTCCATGTCCCATGACAGACTTGCATTTTCAGTTACTGCATTATCTACTTTCTTCTCTGTCTGTATAAACTGGACCTTCTTTCATTTCTAGAAGAAAACATAGCTATAATATTTGCTTTTTTATTGAAGATTTTGCTGTCATTTTGAATTGGGTATCACTCTCTGACTTGATGCAACTACTGCCAACATTTACCACGTGACAGACTTTATTGAACATAGTCAAATTTTCATAGGCAGCATAGTTTATATATGAGCCATGTCAACGCACACCCACACTTAAGTAAGCTCAGGAAAAACAATTTGCCAATAAGACCTCGTTTGTTTTCTCCTCTCACATGTGCTGACCCTTCCCGGGGTCATCCTGGATTTCTCTTTCCACTGGGTTAGTTCTGTGCTAGGGCTGTAAGTTGAACTGACCAAACAAAGGTGCTGAGGAGCTGGTGCAGGAGCCCGAGGAGGCGAAAGGCGTGTTCCTTTTGGCTGTGTTGAGCTGTTGGATACACTCGGTTGTTTCACGTGTAAGCCACCCTTCACACAGCCCGGCGGTTCGCAAGCCCTGGCACTCGGTGCGCCCGGCACTCGGCAAGCCGCCTTGGATGCTGGCTGGCTGCCCAAATGAGACGAGAGGTTCCGAGAAGCAAGCAGCCTCAGGAGACGGGCTCGCTGCTGCCCGAGTTCACCGCTCCTCCCCTGCCCACGGTCTCCCAGCACCCGCATCACTGCCCACCTTCCGCAGCCGGCCCTGCGGAAAGCTCCGGCCGCGGGAACGCTCCTTTCGTAGGCCGGGAGCAGCGGGAAGCGCACGGGAGAGGCAGCACGGGCTGCATCAACAGCCGCACGGCTCGGGGCTCGGGTGCCGCGGGTGATGGGGCTGGGGGCGGCTGAGCAGCTCCGCTGCAGCCAGGGCTCGGCTCGCCCCGTCCTGCGGCATGCCCGGCCCGTTCGGGACGGGAGCGGAGCCGGGATCGGCCCGGTGCCCCCGGCGGCTCCGCCGCCCCGCCGNCCGCGCCCGCCCCGCCCCGTCCTCGCTCTGCCTCCGAGACACACGCTCCCTGATCCCCAAAAGCCCCACCCCCCTCGAAGGTAACGGCAGTCACCGGAAGGGTGGCTGAGGAAGGGCTCACTTCGCAAGAGGGACGGACTTGGTTTGGTAGCGCTCGAGTGTTTTCGCTTCCTATGGAAACACGTCCTTAAGGAATTTAAAAATGTTTTGTCTGGAGGTTAACAAATGCGAGGCTGCTGTAACTAACGATACTACTGTGATCCAGGACAAAATGTATTTAGACAGATCGCTCCTGCAGAATACATTCAGATGGAAACAATTTCCTCTTCTAGATAATTCTTTTCCTCGTGATACATTTCTTTGCTTTTCTAAAGAAGCACAATCTTTCTATAAAGTAATTTATTCCACGAAGTGGTTTATGTTGTCCAGAGGATTTGTAATTGCTTTCTCTCACAAGATGTATTTGCTGTTTCACACCGTAAGTGCTTACCCCACGGATAGCTTATGCTACCATCCCTGCAATTTTAGGCATTGCAGGAAGCTTTACTAGCACCCTGACACAAACTCCTGAGTGGAGTGTAGGAACTAGACTTCTATTCTACAGCGAAAATGTAAAACACAAAAAGTAGCAACAACGTTTGTCATCTTCTATCCAAATATGAGTACCTAAGGGGTTCACTGTGAACAAGTTGTCAGAATTATGAGAGAACGTCAGTCCAGTGAAGAAACTTCTCTTCTTCCCCTCTTACCATCGATGCCACGCCTCCCTAAAAGCTCACCCTACTGGACGTCGCTGGTTTGACTGGCAGCGCTCTCCGGACTGCAGCTCACCCTCGCAGATCTGCTTCCCCAAACGTATTTCCCGATACTCAGGTTTCAATGTGATGCACTTAAAACCTTTCATTTGAGGGCTGCTGAGCTCACTTCTGACAATAGGAGTGGCACGGGGTTAAGAGGGGTACTTGTTCAGCCTCTTGAAGTCAGGGACTAAACTTTGAGTAGAGGAATAAAAAGCCACTTGAAAATGTCTCGCTGTGTGTGTATGTAAGTGTGGATGTGTAGGAAGAATTGCCTCTGCAGGGAATAGTTAGAGAAGAACTTTGATAACAAACTGAACTCCAAAGAATATGTCATACAGTCTATTTTTATTTTTAAGAAATATTTTTAGTTAGTATTTATATTGTAGCAACATATATAGACCCTCCAAGATGGACTAGGGCATGAATATAAATTCACAAATAAAACTACAGTCTTTCTTCCAATGAGTTACAAATCCTTCTAGTATAAGCACAGTAGAAAAACCACTGATCAGCTTTGCCCATATCTAAAGAGGATAAGGTTTTGCTCATAGTTTAGCAAACTGTCAGTCGAGTCACAATATCTGTTTCCTCATGGAAACCTAGCTAAGTTGGTTTAATAAAAAAAAAAAAATAGCTGCCCTTGGGCTTTCCTTGAGACTGCAGCATTTTATACCTCATTTATTTTTATTTAGCCTTGTTCATTTCAATCTATTTTTCGTTTAAAATGAATTATTAACTCTAGGGCTACATCTTCCTTAATGCTACTGGGATCTATCTGATGACTTCAATAGAAGCCGAGAGATGAGCTCTTTCCAGCATCAGGTCTGTAACCCAAGGGAATGGATATGCGGGAGAAGAGATAAGGAAGCCCAGCTATTTGCAGGACAATCAGCATGAATAGGAGCAGCAGATTTGCTCCCTGGCCCCAGGGAGCAGTGGGAGCAGTTAGGACACGCATTCACATACATTGCCTGTGCTGGCAGGTGTGAAATCGTACCATGCTGGCTCAACTAATAGATATTATTTCCCCAGAAATTTCTGCTTTTTGTGTTGTCTACAATTTGCAAGACACGGACTATTCATATGTCCACACGTCCTATGTTGGTGTAATATGACTCCTTCGTGAAGACTGAGGATTTTTGGAAGGGTAGTTTCATACCCTCAGCCATGAAATCAGGAATGGAGAACAAAGACTTCATTTATGATCATCAGGTTTAAAACTCAATAATAATTATTTGTATTTTTCATTCATAATTAAAGGGTAAACGTTTTTGGAGTGAGGATTAGTCCCACTGAATCATGTATCCTTTCAAATGGTAAGAAAAACTAATTATATGATCTTGTCCTTACAACAAAAACCCGTTTAATGAAACTGGGGTGATTAATGACCATAACTTAGAAATTAGTTTGGGATGGTGGCATTCCAAACCCTCTCTCCAGTACTTTGCAAGATGACTGATGAGAGAAAATCCTTCCTCACTGTGCTCAGCCTCAAAAACACAAGCAGATGACAAATGTAGGAGAGCACTATAAATCTCTGTAGATTAATTGGTGTAGCTTTGTTAGCTGCTTGGCTTGCTACTAAGAGCAGAATCTCTACTAGGATGTGATACGGCAAAGAAAACAATAATTATTAAAAGTACCAGAAAGCGAAAGAGAGAAAAGAGGTGTACACAGAGTTCACTGCTTGTTTCTAGTCATGGTCAGCAAGCAGAACCTTATGCTCATAATGAAGCTTCAAATGTGTTTTGTAGGAGTCTATACACAAATTGGGATCAGGGATTTCCCTCATGTTTAATTAGCAATCTGAGTAAAGAGGACAATGACATTTGTAGCAGAATGTAGTGGGCCATAAAGCCAGGCATGGTGGCAGTTATATTAGATAATCTGGAGATGAGGAA
This sequence comes from Horornis vulcanius, assembly GCA_013401035.1. Classification (NCBI taxonomy): domain Eukaryota; kingdom Metazoa; phylum Chordata; class Aves; order Passeriformes; family Scotocercidae; genus Horornis; species Horornis vulcanius. The sequence continues at coordinate 16,870 of VZUA01049825.1, forward strand.
ACTAAATTATGAAGGAGGCTAAATTAGGAAGGACTGTAAAGGTAAAGTTAAAACTGCATTTCCTGCAGAGCTGCAAAGGGCTAGGACAAGGACTCTGGAAAGATAGTATAGCTAATTAGCATTTTACTTAGTGAATTACTTTAATGGCATTGTAAATCCCAGTTTAAATTTCTTCCTGAGTTAGGTTTAGGTTTTGTTGGTTTGGGGGTTTTTTTTGGGTTTGTTTTTTTTTCCTCTTCCAGACTTCTCCTGTTTTAATTGATTAATAGGCCGTTCTAGATGAAGATAACAAAGAAAACCTGCTATCTTGAATTGGCAGAATTTATTCATTAGTCCTAGATAAGTCTTTAACAGGTGTTAACAAGAGTACCCTTTATTATCAACTACTGATTTTCGTTTCCTCCAGTAAGTGACTTTCTATCTGATCTTTTTTAGACAAGAGCAAAAAATATCTTAACAGCTATCCATGTCACATATTTAACTAGATATGTAAGTATTATTAGTTTAGTCATCAGTGTTGGCTTACAATGGAAGGGCTAATCTTTCTTTCTTTCTTAAACGTCAGATGAATAGTTTGTGCGAGAGAGAAAGGAAAAATAGGATATCATGATTTTCCAAACCGGTGAATTTGAAAGGCTGGGTGAAACAAATCAGAAAAAAAGGGGGTGTTGACCCTGCTAGAGGCAAGAGAGAAGGTTGTAGATACTGGCTGTGAAAATCTCTCTTATTTCACAAGTTTCACACTTCAAATGTCTTCCCTTTGTTTTGGTGTAAAATGAAAAGGGCAGGAATAAGACTTAGAAAAAACCCTCACCCCAATATTTAGAAATATTAACTCACTTGTACTTTGTGAAAGATTAACTTGTTTTGTGTGACCTTTCTTTTCTTAAAATACAGCAGACTTCTGTATTTGCCAAGTAATTCTTTTCAAAAGAACAGCTACCTAGTCTGGACTGGGTGCAACTGAGATAAGGGTCAGGACAATTAGTTCTGTAGTATGAAACAAGAAAAAGCTCTTCATGTAAGTATCACACAGCCAAATGCTATATACAAAGTTGGACTAGTACAACAGTGACAACTGTGTTTTGGGAACTGTGAACTAATAGTTCACCAGTAGAAAAAAAAATGCACAAGAGTAAAAGCATAATATTGAGTGGCTAATGATATTAAGTACTGACCATTATCTGATGATCATAT
>VZUA01049825.1:24003-38491 GCA_013401035.1 Horornis vulcanius
ACCGGCCCTTCAGAGCCCGAGGGGCGCCGGGGGTGACAGCCGGGAGGGGCGGCTCCGGCGCTGACCTCCGTCCCTGGGAGCCGCGGGGAGAAAAGGGACAATTCCTGCCTGGCGCTCGGAAACCGTTGGGCTTTTCCTCGGCTAGGTCTGAAGCTTTAAATAAGCTTTTTAAGTAAGCACAGGGAGACCTTGTCGTGGGAGATTCTATGTTTCTTGAGGATTTCTCTTTTTTTGGGGGGGCGGGGTGGTGGGGGGGTGGGAGTGTCTTTTAAAGGCAGTAAAATCTTGTGAAGGTGTTTAGTATCTGGGACTTGGAGTAAAGCTAACATGCACCTGTCCTACCCACATTTTTTTTTTTTTTTAATTTTTTTTAAAAATGTCTTCCTGGCAGCAATGCTCTGTAATCACAGTTCTGTCCATAAGTTACGTAAATGTGAAAAAAGAGGTCAAACAATACAGTTCATGTAATATTTAAATTGGTGGGTGTTTTTTGATTAGTAAGTTGGTAATCTGTCTTGCACATCACAATTTTGTGCTCTTTCGAATTTTTTAGAAAGAGTCTACTAAGATAGAGATACTCTTGAAGCATTGGATGTAGTTGAAAATGTTTGCACTCTGTGATGTTTGCAAATGACCAGAAGTTGTTAGAAGGGGCAGTGTAGAAGGCAAGGTGTATTGGATGGCTGAGTTCTCCTGCCTGAAAAGATGGAAAACACAGTGGTATGGATTTTTACTCTCTTTTTAAATGCAGGTGACTACTTTAGCAAGTTTCACAGAGTATCTGATGCAATTGGCATGTGAATTGACAGCCCAATGAATTTGATCTAAGTTCTTTACTTCTTGATGAAGAGTTTCCCAAATATTATTTAGTAGGATGGTGTTCTGTGTGCTTCTGTATCGCTGTATGAAACTGAATAAATTCCCTTGCTAGTAGTTTTCTTAGACCTGACCATCCAAGAAAGATAAAAGATAATAGAAACTAATATGATCTGCTTGCTTGTGGAAGCTGCTGGAGGTAGCTGAATGCAAGTGGCTGTATGACTCATGAGCTGGCAGGATGCAGGACCTCGCTGAGATCAATTGACAATTTCTAGCATGCATTTGCACTCGAAATTCAGAGTGCCTGATAGGATGCTTCCTTAGGACTGCATGCTGATTATTGCTTGGCCCAAGTGAAGCATGTGTATAATCAATAAATTTGTTTCTCTTCCCACATACACAGCTTTTATATCAGGGGTAGCCTTATTGATTTTGGTGGTTTTCTTGTTTAGGAGTATGCCCATGCAAGCTCAGTAGGAATGATACCCACTTAAAATTTACTGGGTATTGAATTGCATTGCTACATTTAACTCAATTATACCCATGATGCAGAAGAATAAAGAATACCTAGTTTGACTTGACTTGCCGAAAAAAGCACTTCCAAAAGCAAATCAAATACATAGGGAGAAAGTTTGACCTCTCCTCCCTTTGCGCATGCAGACACCACCCCCCAACTTCAAAAAACATTGGTAATAACCTGCTCAGTTGAGAATGTTGTGAAGTCTTACTGAGAATATTGGACAGGCTCTTACACCTCATATGCAGCTTATTTAATGTTACAGGAGGGGTCTGATGTGGTCAAATGCTGGGGATTTTTTCTTTTTTTTTTTTTTTTCCCTGAAACTTCAGAGGAAACTTTAGAACTACCCTTTTGCAAGTTCTAAAGTTTCCCCAAAGAATCAAACTACTTTATTTTGAAGAAATATAGTAGGTTTGAATCTGTATTTTGACATAATTAAAGATTTGCTTGCACACTGATTTAGTTGACTGTTTTAAAAGCTAAGTGAAAAGTTAATCAAGACAAGTGACAAATAAGGCCATGCATCAAGATAAAACAATGAGCCCTATATTGCTCTGCATGGGATTTTGAATTGGTAAGAAGGACACTTTGCTCACCACAGTGTGGGAAGACAATGTGAATTAATTCTTTGTTACTGTTTGCTGATGCTACTATATTGGCTTGTACAGGGGTGGTACCAAGTTTAACCAATCGTAAATCTTTTTCCATAAATGAGTATACCATGTCTTGTAGCACCTCTTGAAATGTGTAGAAATAATCTCTGAAATATATAGCAATGTGACTAAAGGGGACTACTTAATCCTTGTCTTGTTATGTGGTTACTTAGAAATTGCAGTACTGTTGTTGGCAACAATTTAGACTTACCATAACTTCTCTTATCACCTTGGTATCTATGGTGATATCAAACTTGTGACCCATGATTAAAGTGTTTAGTTTGAAGCAGGAGTGCCTTGCTTTAGTTCAGATCAGCATTTCAGTTCTTCAGAATGCAATTATTTGTCTTTATTCATGTAGTCATGAAAGTAAGACATGAATGAAGGTGTATTTCTGAAAGGGTTGAAGGGAGTACGTGGTGGATAGTTCAATGATATTCCTATGGTGTGTTTATTTTATATCAGATATGTATATGAGAAAATTGCATGTAGTTAATGGGGCTCTCCAGGTGAGATACCCCAGTTTGTACTAGAAAAATTGTTCTTAACAAGTGGAATTTATTTGTACCTTTGCTGCATTCAGCTCGAATCATTGTCTTTAGTGAGTTTTTCCAGGTTGGGTGCACAATAGTGGAGGGGGAGGGGAAGGATTGTGCGAAATCACTTTGTCAGATGGTGCTTGCAAAACTGATTCTTGCATGCAGGAACATTTGGGAAGGTGGTGCTTAAATGCTGGTTGCACCAAATGCTGGAAATTTCAAGCGATTGAGGCTTAAGTTCGAAGGCAAAAAAATGGATTAGTGTAACTGCATCTCCTTTTAGGTAATGACTCTGTCAGGCTTTCAAACCTGAAATTGGTGTTGGCTTAAACTATTATTGTTAGCATAGTCTGCAAGCTAAGGGCTGAAGTAGCACAACCAAACGTTGCCTGCAGATGTTAAACTGCTCCAGTGTCCCATCCCTAGATGGGAAAGACAAAGATACAGAAGTTACATGTATGGTTTAGAAATTATTTTCGATAATACAGGGAGCCTATTCTGGGGACCCTTACTTGGAAGCTTGGGGAGTTCATGTTGGGTTTCTAGAAGGTTCTTCAAAATCTCTTAAAACTTTCAATGTCTCAAAAAATAGGAAGGTTTTCATTTTACTTCATCAGATTGCAAGGGTGAGAAAAATAACCATCTGCTGTCTGACCAGTTGTCTTCTGTAATATAAATGATAGATGAGTCACTTAGTTCAGTTGTGGGCCTGTATCAAGGATGGCCAAAATGCTTTGCAATGACAGATAGGAAATGAGCTTCTTACTAAGTTTGTTATAGTGGAGGCAGAAAGTGATTCTCTGGTTTAAAATACTAAGATGACAATCTATTTCTGACTCCGTTTAAGACAATGAAAGAGGCTTCTGCTCTAAGTATTGAGTCTGCCCTGACATTTTTTCCAGTGATAAGGTAAACTACTCTGCATTTATTTTAAATGCTTTTTCAGTTTTGAAAGTGCAACACAAGAATGTGGTTCACCATCTAAAATAACTCAATAATTTGCTTCTTAGCCCACCTTCAGACTAGTCCTCTAACTTGCTGTTGGATCCTTCCCTGGGGTGCTCAAGTCACTCCTATGCTGACCATTCAGAAGGTCATAGTGCTTCGGCACAGTCTCATAAATGCTGAAGTCAGATGATGACTATTGATATATGCACTGGTTTTGTCAGTTCATGTCTCAGTGGTGTGAAATAAGAGATGGGTGACACAGGGAAAGAAGAACCTCTTCTCCATCTGTGTGCAAGGCACGTCAGAGAGAAAGTAACCTAGCAGCCGTTTAGGTTAAAAAATGACATACTGTGCAAAATGGAATTTTAACATTCAGAAGTGTCTGCTAAATAACTGTATTATTTAACAAGCTAATTACGGTTCTTTGCTTCCAAACATGACCAATGAACTAATTTGCCTGAGGAGATTGCAATGTGGTAGCAATAACCAAGCTGTTACCACAGTGCCTTGGTAGTGCACAGCTGCCGAATACATCCTTTATCCTGTAATTGCTTTTCAGCTGTTCCTAAAAGCAAATGTGTTTAACTGTGTGATGATATTTTAAGCTTAAATGTTGTTCATCCTTTTAGTGGCTAAGTAGAATGTCTTTTAATTTGGTGCCTTGAGGAGGAAGCTGTAGGATCAGGTGTCATTGTTTTGCTACCAGGTGTATCTCCTGAGTTCCCTTTTGCACCGTGTTTTCCTCAGATGAAAACTGATTGAGCAACAAAGCGTTCTCCCTGCTCAGTAATAGAGGAGGAGGATGGCTCAGAGATTTGGTCATTTAGAAGTGGAATACAGTAAAAGCAAGAATAACTGAGGAAAAAATAATGACAGAGCTTCTAAGGTTAAGAGGAAGAGTTAAGAGCATCATCTTAGTAAGCTGGGGAGTTCCAGTCAGCTGCTACTCAAAAAATGCACAAAATAATGGGATTCCAGGGTGGGTGGATTTTTCTGTGTAACAAAAGGGGCTATAAGAGATGGAGGAAGTGTGCTAATAGGAGCAAAATATGATCAATAAAGTCTTGGGATGCAAATTTTACCATGTTGATTTGTTGCATGGAGTTACCAGTAATTTTGCTGCTTCCTGCTTCATTCAGTACTTGGGCTTGGTTCTCTTCAGGTTGTTTCACTAGTAGTCAAAAGACACAACTGGCTAAGCACTGAACTTTCACCGATCTTGGTAGAAGAATGTTTGACGTACTTGCTTTGAAGGACCTAAATACATGCAGTTCAATATGTGTATTGCCCCTATTTAGGGGGCAGTGAGCGACCTGCAGCTGGAAGGACACAACATGAAGATGTGTTAGGGTATGTGCTAGAAAGGTGCATAGAACAACAACCCAGCTTTCTAAGTGTCTACCTTAGTGTAAGTTGGTGTAAAAGGATGTAGGGGGAGGCCATTAAAATTGTGTTCCAAGTTCATTACAGAAAGCTGCACTGAATCTATAAGAATAGTACTTCAGCTGAATGCCTTATATTTGAGTCGGCTATACTCTCAGGTGTTTTTAAGGGACAGAACAAAGTAGATCAGATAGTGTATATATAGTAGTTAATTTCCTTTTCCTGACTGGCTCCATGGTTCTATCTGTATTTAACTTGCATGGGTGGCATCCAGAGGTGTCACTGTAATTTCAGGGTTGTGTCTGTGTTTTGCTTTGAATGCAGTATGTTTGATTCTCTGATGCTTCATGAGAGGAAAAGGGGGAAGTAATTTGCCTGTAGTGGACATCAGGACTTGCTCAAAGGCAAAAAAACAACAAACAGTTACCTTGCCCAGTTTGCAGCAAGAATGATCAGTTCAGCCTGAGTGAAAGTTTGCTTGAACTTTACCCTCCAGACTTTGAGCTGCCTAGTCCAGGTTGGTAGGCCATCACAAATAAACTAAATTTGTGCATAGAGGACACTCAGTTTTTCCATTTCCAAACTTGCTCCAAAAAAGTGCGGAGGTTTTCTTTTATGTGTTTTTGTTTTGTTTTCCCAATGAGCTGATAATGTCTCAGGATGGTCACAATACTAAAGAACTACTTTTCAAGGTAACTGTTTTGTATTTTATTGTTTTGCTTTTAGTTTGTTTTTAGATGTGGAGAAACTGTAGAGATGCAGTTTTTGTTATAGGAAAATGTGGGTTTTTATTTTCATATAACTGTTAATACACTAAATAATTATTTCTCTTATGTTTTACTCTATCCAAGCAATATGTTTATACGTTTTTTTGTGTTTTGCTCCAGTAGTCTGTGGAATTAAATAGCTGTGGAATTGACTTCGGTTGGCAGGCTTTTGGACAGTAAAGCCACTGAAGGCTGGCTTTCAGATTGGTCCTCAAATAGCAAGAAAGCACTGCAGAATAGCAAACCTTTATGCTAGGGAAGGAAAGAAGATCTTTAAGATACACACAACTTCCCAGTTGACTCATGCCTCTGATGTGAGGCAGGAAATGAAAACTTGTCTATGTTACCAATGTCATCAAACAGTCAAACTGCACATTCTGGGGAGCTGTTGAAATGGCCACATGGAGGGCAGCTGATCTCATTCTAGTCTACAGCATAGAGAAGGTGTCACTTTTAGCTTTGCAGAAATTCTGTGCCATTCTGAGCTCCGAGCCTTTTCTCCCCTACATAATCTTTTTGCAAGGCTCTGTTAGAAAGAGCAATTTGTTGCCAAACTAGAGGCTTATTGACTTGAATTTGTAACTCCTTCAACTGCTATAAAATTTAAAGTGTAATCTCACTTAAGGTAAATTCAGTTGCTTTTTGAAAGCCTTGGTAGGGAGTGAAAGGTAGTGTGGTGGTGAGTGTACAGCTAAAAAGGTCGATAGTCGGTTTTGTAGTTTATTTTGAGTTTAATGCTGCAGATAGTATTTTCGTATTTACACTTCTGTCTTTGTGGCATTGGAGTCTGTTTTCCTCTTTCACCATGGAATATACATGAACTGCTATTTGATCTGGTAGATCAGATTAAACCTCAAACTAGCAGTAACATTTCTAGAAATAGCTCGTTGGCAAACATTAAAAGCAGGCATTACAAATTGAATAGAAATTTTGTGTGTGGTATATTTCTTTTATTTGCTTGTCTTGTTCTCTCTTTCCTAACCTAAGTTACTGAGTAATGACTAATGTTACTTCCTGTGTTTCTGTTAGGGGAAAGATCCCAAAACATTTTGTCTTTTGTTTTCTGCCTTATGTTTTCCTATTTTTTTTTAATTGGTGAAATACTATTTCTGTCCTACCACCTTGTGTTTCCACTGTTTAAACAGTATCTGTAAAATAAAACTTCCTGTTATTTTTGTATACCCTCTTGTGTATAAAACAATTTCCAGAATCTGCTCCCCATACACATAGTAGGAGAAGTACTGTCAAGTTCTATTACACTGAGCTGAGTAGTTACAGCCATATATACATCTGTTGTCCCAGGTGTATTCGGGGGTGGAAAACAGGGTATGTGCTGTGTCTTCCTTTCTGCTGCTGTGAACACTGCAGTGAGGAACATAGATGGATGTTTCTGTTCTCTCTCATTTTTATGTCTCTCAGTTTCTGTTATAAAATAGCAAGAGGAGATAGAATGCACGGTACAATGTTTTCTAAGGTATGAATGTGAGTAGACAGCAACAGCAGGTCTTCCACCTGATTTCACTGCAGGCCTTGAGCACAAATTCATAGGAGGAGCTCTAGAGCAGAGAGAACAGTATCTTAACTGGCTTGCAGATCAAAGCTTTGAATAATCCCAGTCTGCTGTTGACACAGTGGAATGGGAAGAGCTTAGGCTGGCCTTTGCCACAGAAGGAAGAAGTCCCCTTGGGAGAGATGCACGATTGAGTTACTTGCTTTCCTTGAGATCTGTCTGCAAGTGTTAGAAAAACTTGATTTTACAGGCAGGTGCTGAAGCCCATCAGCAGTTACTTTTGAATTTCTTGTCTCTATGACACTTCTGTTGGAGGTCAGGGAAGTCTGAAGACTCTGAAGTATAGATCAGTAGTCCTGACATCTTAGGGTAAGTGTCTGCTGCTCTTCTGATAGGCTTGCAAAGTTAGGGACTGCTGCTGAGTATCAGCATGGGTATTGTGAAGATTAGTCCTGAAGAGGTTAAGGGAATTCAATATTTAGGCATTGTTTCAGGAAAAGTACATTATCTTTCAAGTTCAGCCAATATTCATAGAATTGTTCTACTAATTTCTGTGTTTGTGTTTAAAGTAGATATGCAATTTCTGCTTTTTTTCTCACTCACTGTTCTTTCTGTGTTCTTCAGGCTGTAACTATTTAGATGTCTTTTTGCTCTTCACAATTAGTGTGGAAATCTGGAAGTGCAGTGTATTTTTTAAATGTGCAGCAATTGTGAATTTGTATTGAAATGTAACCTAATAAATTGTATGCTGTTTTGATCTTTAATATGTACTGAATTCAGTATTTTGTGTATTTCAGATGACAAAAAGGATATTGACCATGAAACAGTGGTGGAAGAGCAGATCATTGGAGAGAATTCTCCTCCAGATTACTCAGAGTACATGACAGGGAAGAAACTTCCACCTGGTGGAATACCTGGCATTGACCTCTCAGACCCCAAGCAACTGGCTGAATTTGCTAGGTAAGTAGGAAGAAAGGAACGTGAAAATTATGTTCTTTTCACTGGTTTAATTATGAAACTTAGGTGAAATGGTATATTTAGTATGGCTTATTATTCCATTTAATTACCTTCTAAAACAAGGGACTTAAAGCATCAGCTACTCTGTTCTGAACTAAAATAACAGGATTTTTTATTGAGCAGTGAATTCTTCAGTGTATTCCAGTCTTTAGTTCCATTAGGTAAGACAGGACCTAAATACATTGATAGACTGCATCGCTCTAGGTAGCCCTGCCTTGGCATTGGACTAGGTGGTCTCTAGAGGTCCCTTCCAAGCCCAACAACTCTGTGATTTTACGTGACAGAATATTTTTTTCATGTGAGTAGCCTTAAATTCCTGGGAACCAAAGGATCTAATAAGTGAAATGCTGCATTCAGGTTGTTCAGTACAAAATAGCAATGCTATAGGATTTAGTTGGCAACAGCGCTTCCTTTTCTTTTTCTGCTTCTTACGCTCAAGATCTTAAATCATGTGTCCTGCACTTTCAAGTGCCGCTGATAATTGCAGTTTCACAGTTGGTGACTATACTGCTTGGATTTTCTCTGGTGAGTCAGAATTGTCGCTCGTTTACGTGTCAATGGGCTGCCCTGAGTGACAAGGTGACTTTTGCTTTCAGACGGTGGTGGAGTGACTTGCAGCGGGGCGGGGGCAGTGAAAGCGTCCTCTGGGCCGGGCTCTGGTGCCGGTGCTCGGGGCAGCCCGTGGCCGCCAGAGGGCAGCCGCGAGGCCGGCGGAGGAGCCGCTGAAGCGCCGCGCTGGGGCTGGCTCTGGCTCTGCCGCTGGCCCGGTCCCCTTGTGCCCGCTCCGCTGCGGCAGCCTGAGTGCGCTGTCTCCGCGGGTCTGAGCACGGCTGCCGGCTGTCTCTGACTGCTACTGCCAGATTTTCCCGAGCTGAAAGCAAAACATGGATAAGGACACATTCATTTCATTTTTTTAGCATCTGGCTGTTCTTCAGAGCTGGGGTGCACGGTTCTAGCACTCAGAGCAGGTGGACAGTCAGGAGTTAACCTTCCTACCTAGCAGAGAGAGAGTGTGCCTTTTCCGGGGAGTTGCTAGGTGGCAGGAACCGTTGATACAAGTTCTGGTGTGGCCTCTTGGTCAGCTGGATCTTGGTGTTCAGTTTGTGCATTTACTCCTGTTTCACCTTTTTGATCTTGTTGGTTTTTACAAGTTTAATCCTGTTACTCAGTAGGGTATTTGTGCTGGAGGATTAACAGCATGGCCTCATCCCACAATTAGTTTCACTAAAGCCATTGAACTGTGAATTTTGAAGGCTCCTAGTAAAATAGTTCTGCAGGACTTGCTTCCTGCTTCAGGCTGTCTGATCTGGAAATGTGTAAAAGCACATTACAAACAGCTGAAAACAGGGTTCTAGCTGAAGTGATGGGTGGTTTTAGCTATTGATAACTCTTCTTTTGTGTTTTACTATCATTTATCAAAGTTATTGTAATTCTCTCTGGGACCTGCTGAGGAGTTGATGCAATTTTTTGTGAAAGCAAATGTTTAAGTGGTACTATTGAGTGTACATAGTGGTTCAATTCTAAGCTGTTACTTATATATTTCTACTCATCATATGTTTAGAATGGTGTTCTCCATTACTTTAAAACATGCTAAAACCTGTGATTCTATTAGACACTGACATACTGAATAGCTGTGTTTTGTTAGGAAGCAGAAATTGTTTCTCACAGGGTATTTTCCATGCAAATACTGAATATTTTTTTTCTTCAGAGTGAGTTGAATACTTGAAATGGTTGTCAGAATCTGGGCTTCTTGAAGTGACCAGGCTGCTTCTATCAGATGTGTCTGCATATTTCTGAATATTGTAAAATGTTTTAGTTAGGTTTCTATTAAGAAAAGAGTGGCTGTTGGCAGTATTTTAAAATTATTACTTTTACGTATTTATAGTAGAATGTTCTAGAAAGTTCCTGAGCTGAAATTTGTGGTAGGAAAGATTCTGGAATTTTTGGAACTGGAAAGATTCAGTTTTATGTGTACAGTCTCTTTTCTCACAGCAGATGTAATGTGTATCAGTCAGAAGATAAATGCATCATGGTAGAGGAAGCACCTTGCATGGATATCACCTCTAATAATATCCCCAAGTTGCTCAAAACCTGGGAAAAACTGTTCTCATAGCTTAATTGTAGATATGTGAGAATTTAATGCATTTTTGAAGAAAGGTTATTTGATTTCTTGGTCAGAATTGATGACTGTCAAAATTTACTCTTGCCTTACAGTTGTATGTTATGTCTTAAATTACTGTGATTATTCTTCTGAGATTGAAGAGTGGGTGTGTTAGAACTTTATTATTTCTTTTTAAGGTCTTGTCCGGAGTCCTTAGGTAATAAGATGGATTCAAGTACTAATATCTGCAGGCTCAATTGTCTTGTTGACCTTGCTGTGTGCAGTATCCCTAGGAACTTTGCATGGCAAGCTGGAAGAAAAAAATGGGTTTACATGGCTGGAATTGTCTTTGGAGGTTCAAGGAGTAGTTTTACATGCTAAAAGAATGTGTTTGTTTAGTATAAAGTTCTGTGAAATTGTCAAACATTGATCATTGCTTTAAAGTTCAGAAGTTCAAAATTCTCAATAGCTGTATTCTGAAAAATTTTAGCAGCACATGAAGTTGAAAATTGCTTCTAAGCTTAAGTAGCTTCACATGCTGTAAGGTTTTGAATTACAAATTTGTATTTAGATTACTTGAAAAGAGAATTGTGACAGTCTACATATAAGGAAGTGTGAACTGATCAGTAAAATTTTATGCTAAGTGTATTGTGTGTAGTTGAGAGAAGGTTATGGAAGAGTTGCTTTTTGGTTTCCATTGAAGTAGGAAGGAATCTCACCATACATTTGTAGAAATCACCTCTGCTGAACCAGGCTAAATCTGCTGTTTATAACAAATGCAGCTTAGTTTGATTAAGAATAAATTGATTTGAAATTTGGATTGATTATTAGGAACAAAGTTCTGAGGTTAAGCTTAACAGATAAAGCTTGAATTCTTCTAGTGGTAGTAGATTTTGAGCAGGGTCCTGGTATTCTGATTGTGATCTAGTTAGTGAAAGGTAATGCAGGGCAAACATGATGTTTGAAGTCGTTTGTAGCTCTGCAGCTCTTTAAAGAAATAATTCAGAACTGTAGTAATTGAGTGTTCTGCAGTGGCCAGTGGAGCTCGATGGCTCTCATAGAGTGACTGGCTGTGGTGTCTCTTGAGATGCAGTTGTCTTTCACTGCCTGGTTTAGAGCATATGTCATTGAGTCATGTAGCAGGAATCTGAATCCTTTAACTGGAACTCTGACAGTTTTTCCTGGAAAAGCTTTTATGCATTCTATGATTCCATTGAAAACATTGTGAATAAATGGGCTGTGTAAGAACATCAGCATGTTCAGTAATGCATTGATGAATGACCATAAGTTACACCTGGCTGGCAGTTTATTACTTTGTATAGATTATTTAATTCTGTTTTAGGAGTCTTGAATTTTCCCTACCATGCTTTAAAAATGCAATAAAAAAGAAAATGGTGTAATTCTCTTGGGCAATCATATCAGAAAGTGAAATGTTAATTGTGAATGATCTGCTGAAAAGGACAAAACATAATAAATAACCATGTTTTCATTTGAAACCTTTGACTGGGAAACTGGAAATCCCTTCAAGTGGAGTAAAAAGCTTCATCCAAATCTAAATTAATGACAGCTCAGTAGTTAGATATGAAGAAGCCATAGTTGCTTGGTAGTGAAAACTTAGGAAGGTAGCAGGGATATTTGTAGAATGTGCATATGGCAAATTTCCTTAAAGCAAGCCAAAAAGGATATTCCTGGTTGCCCCCTCCCTCCCTCTTATCCTCCAAATACATGTCTGAACTGTCTGAAGACAGCAGAACACAGACATGGGTATAACAAAGAAATAAGAAGGAATATCCTGTAGCTGGGAAATTGGCAAAGTAATGGGTCCTGGTGGTAAAAACTATATTCTTTATGGTTTTATTTTCTGCTGATCTTGGTATTTTTTCTGAAGGAGAGCCATTGTGAGGACTGGCCTTCATTTCTATCCACTTTCCAAACCTATAAAAAACAAAGGAGAGGAAACTGCATTAGAGTTTGAAACTGGACACCCTTCTTAGAAGTGACAAAGCCTTCTGATCATCCAGATTTATGACTTAGGCCTCTTTATAAGGTGTATGCTTTTGTATTGGTTTTGTTCTTGTTACAGAGAAGCTTAAAGGGCAGTAAAGTGACAATTGCTTTACCCAGTATTCCTCTATGGGAGGGGAGATCTGCTCTTTGCCACACTGCACAGGTCACTGTCCCTGTTTACACATACTGTACTCCTCATATCTGGAACAAACAGTAATTTTTGCCAGAATCATGGAGTGAAAGAACTTCTTATGGCAGTTTTCTTCCTAATTGTGATGGAAGCAGGTAAGACACTGCCTGTTCTTTGGTTGTATTTATATAAATTCCTAGGACACCTTGTGCCACTCCTCTTTCATCTTGTGTATCCAAAAGCCAGTCTAGCCAGTTCCAAGAGTTGTTCAGCCTGAACAGACTCTTGCAGTAGCACAGGGCTGTGATGCTCAAGTTGGTTCTGCTCAGCAGAGCAGTGCAAGGGGAATGGCAGAATGAGGGGAACACACCAGCAGTGCCAGTAACACTGCTGAGAGAGAATCATTTCTTCCACCTCTGAGTGTTCTTGGGGAGGTGGAGACGGGGGTGGCCTGGCCATCAGCACAGGTGAAAGTCATTACTGGTCATCAGAGACCTCTAGGATGTGTTAAAGGAGTTGCCTGAGAGAGAGTAAAGTTATAAAGGTTAGCTTTATGTACAGAGGTAGCAGAAAGGAGCTGAGAACACAGAACTCTTTAGCAGTGTGAAAAAGGAGATTATGGAGCAAGGGGGAAATTCTATACTGTTATTTGAATTGTATTTCCTTTCTTCCCAGCTTTAACATAATTTCTGTGCGTGACTTTTAAAATTGCATCAATTGACAAGTCTATTGCTTAATTTTGACAGGGATTTGGGGTGGGGATTAAGGTTCTCTTTGGGTGAAGTACTCTCAGTTCAGCTGTGTAGATTGAAAGGAGTAGTTAGATTTAACTTTCAGATACCGCACAGTAACAGTATTGCTTTCTTTGTTTTGAGAATCTGAGTGGTTTAATACCTGTGATTTCCCTCAGTCTTCCTTATGCATGGATAAGGGAGCATGCTTGTAAGCAGTTCACTTTCTAAAGCTATTGGGTTGCACACATTCCTGCTTCCTCTGCTGTCGCCCATCCCCTCCCTCCACTCCTCCGGTGCAAGTTAAGACATAGCCTTTAATTGCAGTGTCCCAGTGACTTGATCTGATTTTCGCAGTTAATTGATTTGCAGTTGCTTCTACTAGGCACAACAAATACAAATTGACCACAGAAATGAAAATTTTGGTCTTGCCATATAAATTGACTTTCTGCAAAGGCAACTGTTTCTGAATTTCCACCCCAGTATTAATGTGTGTGTCTGTATTTGTGTTAAATAGTGATATTTGTTAGAGTTCTGTTTTTGATTAATGTTTCAGGCTAAGAAAACTTGGATGGAGCTGGTAGAGATGCTCTACTGGGTGGGAGCCAAAAGTCTAACCACCACCAGCAAGAGCTACCTGCACCAGTGTAATTAAGATCAACAGCACAGATTCTAGTCTGGTCTCCTTTTGCAGAAAGTTAATTTTAAAGTAAGACCAAAATCTTTTTTCCTAATGCATTGAGTATGTAAGTCTTAAAATTCTTTTGTCCATATGGCTTCTGCAGCTTTGTGAGCAAGATGACATTTTTTTGACGCAGTGATCCTATAGCTGTGCCTGTGGTGTTCAGGCCCTCATGCCTTTAATCCAGGTGTACAAAGGGCCCAGCAGCTTTGTCCTGTGACACTGAGATACAACCTGGACACCATTTGCTGTCTCTTTTTTTGCATTATCTGCTGCTGTTTTGTTAGTAAGCCTGGTTATCTATGGAACCCTGTGCATAAGCACTGCCTTGTTCCACATTTTAGGCTTAACTTGCTGTGCTTCCATGAGAAATGAGAAGATGGAAAATTGCTCATTTTTTAACTGAACTTTTTTGTCGTGTCCAAGTGTTCAAGTATACTACTGGGCTGATACTGCTTAATTTAGAAACAAAGCCTGAACATTAAAAAGTCCTGGATGAACATTAATATTCTACGTCTATTCGGACACTGAACTGAAAAATGTAAGGTGTNTGTTCTCCAGTGGAATTAAATCATGACACTCTGTTCTCTCATGTCCCATCTTGTCAAATCATTCTTCTGTGACCATTTTAACAATTATAGATGCTTATTTCTATCCCTTTTCCTGTTTTTAAGGAGAATC